>SRLM01000457.1:852844-864223 GCA_015708895.1 Populus ilicifolia
ATTTTAATATGCTAATATCAAAAATAATTTTTTTAAAATAAAATATTATGTTGATATATTTTTATATAAAAAATATTTTAAAAAATAACTACAGCCAGATTTTTAATTTTTTTGTTCAATGATGTGTGGTTGTTTTTTTTTTAATTAGGATAAGCTGATTACAATTTAATTGTTTATTAAAAATTAAAATTTTAAATATTTTTAATAATTTTGTTCTGTTTATATTAAAAATTAATTCTAAAAAATAAAAAATATATTATTTTAATATGTTTTTAATAAAAAAATATTTTAAAAAATTATGTCTCCTGATGATCTACTAAGTGAACTCATTACACACACATGATTTTTGAACCAGTAATAGACAAATAATTACAGAGAAATTTAGAAATTTGTTTCTTAAAAGTCAATTAATTTCGTAGCTAGCTATATATCCATGGTTTCTTAATTCAATTTCTAGTCACCCTGACCTCACCAGGAGTAATACTATCTTTTTCGCCTTTTGTCCTTTATGATTTCATCTTCCAAATCTTGGCAGAAAGTATTAATTCTTTGTTCTTTTCTCTTTTTTACTGCATAGTGCTCTCATCATCGTTGATGAATTAAACCGTTTACTTGAATCTCTATTTGCTTTTCTCAATAATACAAGTCTGTGGTAGTTATGGGGGCAACGAGCTTGTGCCCTCTAGCAGCGGGAAGCTCTCACTGCTACGTCCTTTTCATGTAATTTAGCTTCTTAAGACTCCTCTTTCTCGCTTAACCTTTAGGTATATCAAGTGCGGATGGTCTTGTGTGAAAAGTTCGAAAATCAAAGTTATAGAACAAGTGATTTTTGGTGTCCAATGTCTGACTTCGACATAGCCACTTTGCAAGCGGGCTATCAGGAATTTGTGGCCATTAACGGAGATGGGGTCAGATCTATGAATTTTCATCCATTTCAAACCGGGAATTTAAGCAATAAGACGAGGCGAGGGCACGTGGTATAAACTACAGTCGCATTCAGGCAGCTGCGGATTGAAACAACAACAAAAGAAAGGGTTGGACTTGTACCGCATGAGGACAGAATTTGATTATCACTTTCCAATTCTAGTGAATGCGATGCTCACAAGAATTGTCTGGAAAGACTTTAATTTTGAAGAATAACATATATGATTCGGTTATGCTCCTTTGATTTCTGTGCTAATGATCACCATGAGTCTAGAAGAGATTATATATATATTCTTCACTGCCACTAAAGGGAAAGTGAAACCTAAATATTTGGTTATTTATCTTAATTATAACTTTATTCCTTCATCAACACTAGTTGATTAGTCCCTGTGCTATAATTATAATTTAATTTCTTTGATAATCATTGACCATTCTTTCGTAGATAGATCTTTATGTTATCAAGTTTTCTTTTCCTAATTAAAATCCTTGAATAAATATTTAGAAGTTCAATATTTGTATTTTACACTTATCAAGAAACAAGAATTGTCTTTAATGAAAAAAAATTTAAGATTTGCACAATAAATATCGTGTTAGGATACGCATATTTTATAAAAATATAAAACAACCAGGATTTATTTACTTGAACCGATAAAATATGCTTGGAGTTTTCTTGAATTAAAAAAAAAAAGAGCAAGAATTGCCTAGATCTGTTTTATTTTTTTTCCATCCTATTGTTTTCTTTCTTCCTAATATATGAGCTCGAACCACTAATCGAGAGAGAGAGAGAGAGATGCACGAGAGAAAACTCAGAGGCTTTATTGATCACAAGGAGGAGGAAGAAAAAACTTTAGGGCTTCGAACAGTCCAGGAGGGTGAATTATGTCTATATATATATATATATATCCTTGTCTTTCCTTAACATAAAACAAACGACAGATTAGAACCGAAAGTTGGGCCTCGTAGAGTCATGAAACGAAGACGAAGCGCTCTTAGTTGCCCAGTGCCCATCAGTAAATAACATCTGATTTGGTTCTTGTCTTCATTTTAAAATTCGGTAGTACATTCGGACCGTTTCTTATGAATTATATATTTTATATGTTGAAAAAAATTATATTTTTTATCCATTTTAAACCAGATCATTTAGAATTAAGACATCCTTAAAGAAATTCTGCTTCTATTCTAAAATTTGAACTTCGATATTAGAGGAGGAATGCCTTTTTAGCTCAATGAAATACTCTCATGGCCTGCTAAGCATGAACAGATTTCATGATGGCCTGCTTCTAGCTTTAACCGGCCCAAAGCACTTCTCACCATGATGAAACTTCAATACAGCTCCCTCGGACTCTCCTTTTTGTCATCATAGGGTTTTCAAAGGAATTCTTTGGTGATATTTTTTTTTATTGGAGACTGTTTATATAGAAGACATTGATGTTGTTTGGCCTATATATATATATATATAAGATAACAATTTTTATAATTAAGATTACAATTTCCTGGAATTGTTTATAGTTATGGAAAAGGAAATAATTGATGGAGAGCGAAATTTGCTAAAGTCGAAACCTTTGAAAAACAAGAAAGAGGTTCGTTTTTTGTTATTCAAAAACATCAATGATCCTAAGATTTTGTATAAGTCAAAACTCTAAAGAAAAGGAATATCATGATTATGAGGAGACTCCAAAATACTTAATTTTTTATTCATCAGTGTCTCAATTGCCAAAAGCCTGTTATAATTCTTTATTAAAAAAAACTATTAATGCTAATAGAAAAATAAAAATAAAACTCCTAAATTAAAATAAATAAGAAATTAAAAAATTAAATATTTATTTATTTATTGTTCTAAAAAACTCATGTATCAATCTTCATATATTAAAAAAAAAACTTATATTTGTGTTCAAATTGTTCATGAGATAGAACCTCCTAATTAAAAACCATCTTCCCCCGTGAAATGTCTATCATAATGTTCTTCAAGTAAAATATCCTTAGTTGAAAAACCAATGAATCTTTATATGTGAGTCATCTCATAATAATTCCCTAATATCTTTATATAAGTTGCATCATTGGAAGTTTATAATATTTTTGTGTTGATTATCTCATTATAAATCCCACCATTAAAATTTTCAATTACAACATATAACAACTAATCACCAAAAATTATTTTGATACAACTAGAAGTGAAGGATAAAAGATTTGCTGCAACTTAAAACTCTAAAAACAAAACAACTAGGGTTTATTATAAGTTAAAATCTTCAAGAACTAAGAATATTATAGTTATAAGAAGACCCCAAAATAATTACTTTTTATTCATCAAAGTCTTGCTAAAAAAACTATTTATATATTAAAAAAACTAGAAAACTAATTTAATATTGAATATAAAAATTATTTCCTTCAAGCAACAAAATTGAAAAAGCCTAATAATATTAAATCTACAACGACCTAAAAAGTTAATATAAAAATCCTTGACATGATCCCTTATTTAATTGAGATTTCAAATTAAATTAGATAATAGTTAATTGATGTGATCTAATTAATTTGACAAGTTCAAACGTGACTTAGAGTATGTTTGTTTTTGCTGTGATTGTTGTGGTTGCGATTGAAAAAAAAAGTGATTAAAAAAAAAGCACTTTTTTATGGTTTATGTATATATTTGAAGTGTTTGGTTAAAAGTGTGGTTTGACTTTATTGTTGTTAAAAACATGTTTGGTTAAATCTATGGTTGTAGTTGCTTTTGTACTCAAAATGACAAAAAAGGACATACATAAAATAATTCTTTGTGTTGAGAGAAAATAAAACATTTTGTCCACATAAATACTAGCAAAATAATAAAAGCGTGATTTGTTATTACAATTAAACATTATTGTCCCATCACACTATTTGCAATGTCATCACGAATATCATCCATACGCGATGCTCTCTGGTGTTCAGTTGTTTGTGATCGTGGAACAACATCAGGAAAAGTATTTGGAGGAACGAAATCAGGATAACTATCAAACTTGTTGAATGCAACATCTTGGCCCGACTTCCGTCGAATATAGTTGTGCAACGCCATTAATGCAACAATAATTTTAACCTCTGATTTATAAGGAAACTCAGGCATGATTTGTAAGATTCTCCATCTTTTCTTTGAAACTCCAAATGCATGTTCGATTACACATTGTAATGATGAATGCACTCGGTTGAATAGTTCCTCCCAACTTCGTGGCTGTCTTCGTCGATGAAATTCTGGAAGATGATATCTTTCCTCTCTATATGGACCCAAGTAACTGTACTCATTTGGATATCCCAAATCAACGAGATATACTTCCCTGTATAAATGTACTAATTGTTTAACATTTACAAAATACTTCATAGAAAAACAAATTTGACTAGCTGAATAACAACCATATTTTTTTTTTAGTGAATACCTTTAGGTGGCTGCAGAAATTGTATATTTGTATTTCTAATCGCCTCATAAAATATTCTTGTATCGCGAGCACTACCTTACCACCTAACCCAAACAAATGTAAATTGCATGTCAAAGCTACATGCTGCCATTATATTTTGCGTCGGTATACCTTTTCTACCAATAAATAAAATTTGATTATCTTATGAAACACAAGCATGTACATGTGTACCATCAATCACTCCAATGCAATTCTATAAAAAAATTATTGTAAAAGCAATTTAATTGTATTAAATATTTGACTATAACCTTTACTTATCAAAAGTATTACTTACCTTGAAATAGGGCATGTATCTCGGAATTCATATTAATTTCCAATGGTGTTGTTGTGAATTCTGGATCTACTGGTCTTATTAAATCAGCTGCTAACAAGCAGATAGAACGAAGAACCTCGTTGAAATTTCTGGAAACAGTTTCACTTGAATACTGAAAACGCTCTTGTACTTCCCTATTCGAAGCACCTAGAGCTAAAGTGTAGAGAAACATGCTCACTTTCTCAATAACACTCATCTGTCTTGACGGTTTCAACCTATACATGGTTTCCAACTCAAAAGTCAAACTCTTAAATATGTCTGCATCCATCCGAAATATGTTCGCACAACACATCCAATGCCCATTTAAAATTTCAGTCAACCATCGCATGCAAGTGTTGTATGAATCCATACATGGCTCTTTGTAAAATATAGGTATTGTAATACAAAGCCAGTGCTCCAGCAATGTATATGACTAACTTAGTTCGATCACACTCTCTATGCCAACATAAATCGCCACCGTCATCATCATCTTGTTGATTTAGGTTGTCATCCCGAAACTCATTGTTATAGTTCCCATAATCATCACTGAAACTACCCCCAAAACCACTTCTTGAACTTGTACCAACAAACCCATTAGACACATATCGACCAATATTATTCATAACATTTTCATAATGGTCATCAAAAAGCGCATTAAACCAATTCACATCTATATCTATAAACACATCTTAGTATTTGTCCTGAACCTATAGAGTACTGGTAAATAATACATATTCATTGAATAATATGTTTTGATTTTTTATGTCATTAATGGAGGTCTTAACACAAAATATTTATGTTTGACTAGGCGCTAAATATCAAACATGTTTAACTTATACGTAACTCATTAAATATTTTGAAAAATAACAATAATTGTAATTTTCAACTTGAAACATAACGGTAATATGATAGTTTTCACTGTATAACTTATGTACATTATTTTAAATATTAATGGTGACATTAACTTGTATCAATAAAATATTCATTGCAGCAATCCCTAATAATCAAACTTATTTACAAAGACATTAATTTAAGTAAAAAAACATTTAAATTGAAGCGATCCCAACAAATTGCACATATTTAGCCTTCGTTCAGTTTCCATGCAATTTCTACACCATATGTTGCCCTGGACAGGGCAATAAATTCCAAGTTCAATTTCATGTGAAGTAGCTACCAAAGGCATGTATCAGCACCTAAAATATTTCAAAAAAATATTAAACATATTTTATATTTTCTTGATAGGCTTACAACCTAACTCCCTTCTTCCAATTTCCATTATTGATAAATAATAATAATAATAATAATAATAATACAAAAGGCTATTGACACGATGAAAAGATTGATGTCTTCTCCCAAATGTAGGAGTGTCGAAGTAATAAATAACCCAGCAAGACCGGGGTCGAACAACAGGGAGATTAATTGTACAAATTATAAACAACAACAATAGTAGTAGTAATAGTAGTAGTAATAATAATAATAATAATAATAATAATAATAATAATAATAATAATAATAGTAAAGAAAAAGAAGGAGAAGAAGAAGAAAAAGATGAGAACTTTGAGATGAAATATTAATGTAAAGATAAAACAATGATAATAACAAATGTCAAGGTTAGAGATTTCACTAATGGTATGTCAAACAAGTATAGTATAAACTCTTATTATTCAATTGGAAACCACACATAAAGGAGGTTCCAATCAGATTATAAATTGTTAACATGATGACATTAGTCATCTTATTCGATTAATGCTAATACTTGTAAATCTCGTCAAGCATTCATGATTATAATTTATGTTAACAACAAATCAAGTTCCTTTCATAGCTCAGGTGTCGGTTATACCATACAGTATGAGTTATGAAAGTATCAAACATTTGTTGTACCAAGTGTTATACAACATAAATCAAGATTAGTAATTTAACAAGTAAAGTATTAAAAAGTGAACAAAATAACAAATATAAAACATGTTAGTATCAAACATTAAAGTCCATATTAAGTTTACATTATACTTATTCTTACACTATTAGTGTAATCTTTTCACCTTGACATAATTAACTTAGCTAGACATAATGAAAGAAAGAAAAATGGATAAACAAAATAAGAACATAAAAGTTAACTAAGTAAAGGAAAGGAAATGAAAGGTATAAACATAATATTAATGGAAGCAAAGCATAAACATTACAAAAAATACAAAGAGAGAAAGGAAGAGCATGATCTTGATCTGGACACCAAGATGCCTAAATGCATGGTAAATGCCTTCTTTTATAGGCCAAAATTGGGAACTATTGATTTGATGACTAATTGATAAGTGGGTGATGACAATCCTTATCTTCTCTTTTCTGCCCAAAACGTCATTGATAACATCAAAATTGGAGTCACTTGAAAACATGAAAGTTGTATGCAATTGTCTCAGCTATCTTGTGTAAAAAATTCAGCTTATTTGGACTTCTAAAACTACAGATATGGCTAAAGTACTGAACAGTGCTCGAGCTTGAGGACAGATTCGGGATTCTTTGTTGTTGCTACAATTTAGACTTGAAAATGACTTTTTCAGATCTTAGGCTTCATAGGAAGTTGTAGGTCTATGTCTTACCTTTCCATCCATATAAAATGGACCTAAATCTGAGATCTATAGCTCCAGATATGACCCAATTACCGAACAGTGATAGGCCTGCATTTAAAATGAACATTTACCACAAATTAAAGGTATCTTATATTATTAAATAGATTATTATAAATCATGCTTTAGTTAAGGAGTTATTGATACTTCAAGTGCAAAATGATGATATAAAACCATGATAAAAATGCACTTTTGAGTATTAATCAGCTATAAAAACTCATAATATTTTTTATTTTTTCCTAATGTTTAATTTCTTAAACGACATAGAAAATGAAAGGTAAATATCATAATTCTCTAGCCATTTCGAGGTATAATTATTTTTCAAATAAAAACAGAGAATCAGAGATAATTGTGCAACCGAAACAGAAAAACTAACCTTGAATTTTTTTGTGCAACCGAGATAAAAATTGGTAAGATGCTTGTGCTTTAGTTTTCCAAGGGACTGATTTCAATGCACTCTTTGGTTCTGGCAAGGAATACACAGCAAGAGAAAATTTTGGTTAGAGAACACAATTTGTTTTAACTTGATCTATACGTTTTTTAGGTCAAGTGCAAAGAAAATTACATGGTTCGATACATATCTTCTTCAACCGTGAAAGGAGTTCATCACGGCAGGAGATCGGTGGTAGATGGGCTTCTATACTCAGTTACAAACACTGTCTGTACAGTCAATGAAAGAATGGTGCGTGTGTTTACCACATTGAAAGCACGAGGAGGAGCATTGATTTTTTTAGAAGAGGGCAGTTGTAGAGGAGGAGAGTTGGGGGAGGCGAATGTGGAGGTGGGGAGACGATCGTAATGTTGAGCAGGGCAAATTAATTTTTTGGTAAAGGTTGCAGTGTTTTCTAAAGCGTAACCATGGAAAAAGCAACTCCCACTTGCTTTTACCTAACCTGCGTTTTGAACATAATTTTTATGGGTCCCATGACATTTAAAAACTCTAGTAGCTGTTAACCAAATAGCTTCTTTTAATAAAATATAGGAAACGTGGACGCTCCCACGTAACCAAACAGGTTCTTAGTGGATTTCATTAAAACTCAGTTTGATTTAAAAAAATTCAAGATAATATAATTTCAAATTTTTTTAAATAATAAGGCTACAACATTTTCAATTGACTCAAATTAAGTAGAATTAACAAAATAAACTGAGAGCTTGGTTTATGGTGTTGGTTGGAATAAATAATTTTATTTTTTTTAATATATTTTTTATTTAATTATACAATTAAAAAATTAGACATATACAATAACTTCACCAAGTAGATTTAAAAAGGAAATACATCATGAAGGGTTGTACACATGAAGAGTTTGCTAATATTATAAAAAGAATGTTGCAATCTTATTCAAAAATAAAATAAAAAAAATATTTAATAAAATATATTCCAAAAGTATTTTTAATTATTTAAATTTAATTAAAATAAAATAAAAATTAAACAAGATACAAACACCTAACCAACACACAAATTGATCTAAAATTTTGAATCAACATAGAAAAAGATGTTTAGAAAAGCCTATAAAACATTCGGACCTATTCAACCACCAAATTAAAAATTCTATTTAATAACATGGAATTAAATAATAATAAAATTTACATCAATATCTATAAACATCATAACATTCTTCATGGGGTGGAAAGTTGTGGAAACTTTGTCTGTGGATTTTCCAAGTGGAGTGCACGAGATAATAATTGCCACCCACAGCACTCAAACAAGCAAAAGCCGGCCCAAATATTTGACCTTCATTGTTATATACTCAGTAAAGGAAAAGAAAAGAAAAGGAAACAATGGATAACTTATCATTCATCGGCATCATCAGTGATGCCTTTTTCTTTTCTTTTTGTGAAGTCCGAAAACAATTCATATTTAGCCTGCGGGCACAGGCTCGGTCTGTAGAGAGAGCCCTCTCTCGAGCGTCTTGCACCTCAAAGTCCATTACTCTTGAACTCCACTACAGCAATTATAGACGTTAAGAGTAGGTGGAACTGCTGGGAAATAGTCATACGTAATTGCCACGCAACAATATATATATATATATATATATATATATATATATCAAGTGAGGTGCATCTGGAACTTTCTGCCTGCTTGTTATTTTTTTATATAGGAATTGTTCATTTAATTTAAACTTGTGTTAGTTTGATTTTCATATTTAATAACTTGATGTGTGTTAAGTTTTAATAAATTTGATCGATCGACAATTATCGGTGCTCTTAAGAAATATAATTGAAATTATATTTTACTCTCAAGTTGAACAATATTTAATGGTTGATTTGAAGAAAGAAAAGAAAATAATTCCATATTTACAAGTGTTAATGCTACGGTGTATAGTATCGGGAAAAGTTAGGTTTCTCAATTCTTAAAGTTTTAAGACTCTAAACAATTGAAAAAGAACTACAGTTTTCAAACTATAGGGCTGTGGAGCTTAATTACAAAAGAAAAATCTGATATATTCAGAAAATTCTTTTATTCAATAATTTTTCCATTAAAAAAAAAGCCTAAAAGATTTTATTTAATAATTTTCCATTAAAGGAAAAGTCTACAAGATTGCTTAAATACAAGAAAAACATCATGATTAATAAAATTTTAATGAAATTAAAAGTCATAAATTAAATAGAAAAAAAATCCTAAACATTAATTTATGTCTTATTTGAAAGCCTTATCAATCTTTGTTGGCTATAAAATTTTAAGCCTATAAAAAATAGAAAATTTAGAATCCTCTTTTAAAAATCCAGCTCGGCATAACAATTGGATTTAAAAATTATAAATATCTTATTAAACTACATCTTTTTTTATTATTATTATATTCAAACTCTTAAAAACATGAAAAATCTTAACAATTGAGAAGATTAACCTCCATGTGGGAAACTCAGTCCAAAAACATCCATGATTTTGAAGCCAAATTAGAAATCCCAAAGAAATTTTTTAATCAAAGCAGCCTCTTAACACTCTAACAGGAACAATTCCAGATATTTTAGCTCCTAAATTAACAATAGGACCATTAGACTTTCCAATCACTGCGGGCGTCAACAATGCTATATAAGTTAATTGAGTCTTATGGTATCTGATATATATAAATTGGCCATAAGAAAATGTGACTTTCACTTGACTGGAGGAGGAAGAGCAGCCTTGTAGAGAGGTGTAAGGGCTGCAGTTTGGCATATGGCAATCGGCAGGCACATTTTGACCGCCTTTTCAATTGTTAACTCATATTTTATGACTTTGTCCTTTATACATTTTCTCAATGTACAGTGTGATTAGAAGAGTCCATGCAAGTTGTCTTCAAAGTCACTTGGGAGCTCCAACGAATGAGTGGGACTCAAAGAAAGAAATTCAACGATTATGAGCTTAGATTCCGAAAACATATTGGTACATTAAGTTTACTTGAACACCTCCAAGGAATCAAAGGACGTGGAAAACTGGGAATGATGGTTTGCCATTTGCTCTCGAATATATCAATCAAATTCCAATCTATATATATATATATATATATATATAAAACCTTAGACATGTCAGGAGCAGAGAGTTCATTTTTGCTACTATGAGGCTGATTACAAAAGGAATCGGAGCCAAAAGTAAAAAAGAGGATGGTGAAGATAATTAAATCATCATGGCAACGAACTTTCAAATGGTGGGTAAGGCAAGCTAAATCGGGGGCGGTGAAATAAATGCTTGAACACTACGAGCTAAATTTGTGGTGGTGGAATAAAAGTAGGATGCCATAGCCCCATACTCAAATCAAGCCTACAAGCCTAGCCTTTTTTCTAGTTGAAGGACATCAATAATTCAAACAATATGGTATTTAATTAAACTTTCCAGCCACTCGAAGATTGCAATACCCGTTATTTTTTGAAAAATCTTAAGATTTTTTATTTTTCACTTTAAATTAATCTTTTTATATTTTTTAAAAATAAAAAATATGTATTATTACAATACATTTTAAAAAGAAAACACATTAGAAAAGGCTATTAATATGCTCTCCTTAGAACATACAAGTCTGGTTGAAATCACATAAGATGTGTGAAAGACCAAATCATGTCTAAATCAAATACTGACATTGTTTAGGAAGAGATAAAGGGCACGTTTGTTTTTTTTGAAAGTGATTTAAAAAAA
>SRLM01000457.1:864447-904134 GCA_015708895.1 Populus ilicifolia
TTTTTTTATTAATTTTTTTTATTTATCAAATTTAATTTTCATTCTTTTGATTGTTACTTATTTTATTTAAAATAATTTATAAATTATAATTATTATTATTTTAATTTTTTCGGCCGTTATTTTTTTATTTTTTAGATTGGATTTCTATTATTTTAATTATTATTTATTTTATTTGAGATAATTTATAAAATTATATTTTTTAATTTTATTTTTATTTAATTTTTAATTTGTAAGATTTATTTCTTGTTATTTTAATAAACTTGAAAAAAATAAATTATTTTTCATGACATAATTAAATATTAAAAAATAATTTATTTTTAATTTTTTTTGAAAGCTTCTTTCTAATAAATAATAAATAAACGTTAAATTACTTTACTGCTAAAAGGAAGGGGGAAAAAACAGGAGCTGCAAACTGGTCCTTGTAAGGACAAGCCAAGCCAGTGTTACCCCATGACACGTGTGGGGAAAATGCTCATCAATCATTCAGTTAATTAGTAATATCTGGCTAAGTGGTTCGGACTTTTAAAAGGGACACCTCAAAATACATTAGGTGCAAGAAAACAAGATTACCATCATCACCTTTGAAAAGGTTCAAGGAGCCATGGAGGGAAACAGCAAGAGCGCTTATTTAAAAACTTTGAATGCCCGACCTCAGCCTTTATGCCTTGGGCTAAATGCCCCATTTTTACAAAGGGCCAGATTCCCCCTTCTCAGGGGCAAGGACTTCACAAACCGCGTATATCTCACGCTATACACACACACACACACACACACCCACACATATACATATATTATACATTTTCCCTATTCAATGGACATGGGACACCACCATCTTGCTTCATACTGTTCTTGCTTTCCACCGGCCATCAGAAGAAAAATATTTAAGAAAAATATTCGGAATGAATATTGCTAGTTCGAGAATACAACTTCAATGTAAATTATATATATATATATATATGTAACTCCCATCATTAGGTGAACTGAAAATATAAGAAGTGAAAAGTAAATTGTGAGTAATTAAAAACATAGAGCACAGTATTAAGATTAAAATCCTCGCTAATCCAGTAACAAATACAACCTAGTAAACCTACCACACCCACCCTGAGGAGAAAAAATGTACACTAGTAAAACCGAACCTAATTAGAAACCGAGTTCAATTCTCCCGGTTCAATTCCCTATCCTCTCTTCCCCCAGATACCCGGTCTTTCTCTAGACTATAGTTCTAATCTATCCACAACTAGGAACCACCGGTTGAACCAGACCTGGTTCGGTCTGGCCCATAATCTCCTTTTTCCTCCGCATTTCAAGCACCTTGCGATGATGATTCGAGTGTAACTCCTTCGAAAAAGTTGGGCTGCAAGCCGGTCTGTACTCGGGCAGTAACCGACCGGACTTGTATCGAACCCCACAAGCATTACAAAGGGTTTTGGAACCATTTGGACCCGCTCTCCATTGTGGCGTCTTTTGAATCCCACAATGGCTGCACCTCCTTGACGAGTGGGAACCACCACCACCACCGCTTGCCGCCGCCTGAAAAGATGGTTTTTTCTTCATCCTCTTAACTACCGGTTTCTCAAACCAAAGCGGTTCAGCCTTCAAAAGGGGTTTGGTGTGAATTAACCAAGGACTTGAAGGGCTTGAAGAGGATGTTGAAGAGGAAGAACTTGTTGATGATTCTGTTAAAGTAGGAGACCCCAGTGGCCAGACTCTGACACCAGTTCTTGTTCTCTTGCTTCTAGCCTTGGCCGGAACCGGGGTCTTGAAACAAGGCTCTGTAAGGAACTTCTCCTGTTCAGCAAAATTCTCTCTTTCCGGCTCCGGCTGCGAAACAATTGCCGGAAACGGTGCAGCATATTCCGAGTTGGAATCCTCCACAAAATGTGACAACCATTCAAGACTTGCTATATCATCCGTCTGAAAAAAAAAAAATGACACCTTTTTAGAGGAGAAAACTACCAACAAATTAATTATTCGAAGAAAGAGAAAATAAAGAGAGGACACTGACCGGCACACAAAGTTCACTTGTAGGAACAGAAACAAAGTCTTCTTTGACAGCAAAATAAAGACTCCTGTCGTTATTTTTGTCTTCTTTGAGGGTTTCTTGTTTATGAGAAACAGAGACAGCGCAAGGTTTTTCTTCATCTTCAATGAAGCCGTTTTCATTAGAAAAGTCTAGGAGTTCGTCAACAGAAAAATCATCGGAGGACATGCCGTTCGTAACATTAACTGCCCAAAAATCATCTAGCACTTGTGGGCTAAATTTCACGGCCATTTCTTTTCTAAAACTGGTCTTCAAAGCGCCCTCAAGACGTTCCATTTCTTGTTTCCTGAACCCAAAAAACAAGGAAAGAAAGAAGACACACAAAACAAAACCCAGAAATTTAAAAACTTTGATAGCAAAAACAGGACAGAGGAGAGGAAAGGAGACATAAAGGGGGTTTATTTATACTTGACACGTGTTAAAGGGTATACCTGAAAAGAAGAAGATAAGAGAAGGAGAGAAATGAGAGAGAGTGCTGTGGATTTGGAGAGAAGAATTGAAAGAACAAAAAAAACGAAAGATGGTGAGTTTGGTTACAGTAATGAATGACACTATGACAGACGAAGTTCTTATTTGGCATGGCGTTGTATTTTTCAAAAATATATTTTTTAAATTTTAAATTATTTTCTGATATTAAGGATATATATATTAAAAAAAAACACTTTAAACAATTTCAAACAGCCCGAAAGCGTCCGTGGCCTGTACTAAAAGTGCCAGTTTCTTTCTTCTTCTTTTTTTAATTTTTTTTTAATCTCTGTTTTCACGTGTGTGCATATACACCTATTTTTACTGTTTTTTTTATATCTATCTATCTATCTATTTAATTATCTGAATAAAATTTATTTATTTTATGCGTTTGCAGTTTAAAAAATAACATCCTACCGTTACTTTATTGGTCTAGATGAAGGTGTCCGGCCCATCAAACGGTCGTTTTATGTTTGGAAGTATTGGAAAAGTTATTTTTTAAAGTATTTTCTATTTAGATATGTATTAAAATATTTTTTTATTTTTTAAAATTCATTTTTATATGAATATATCAAAAAAATTCAAAATATTAATTATAAAAAATTTAATTTTCCACACTTAAACCGCATTTTCAAAATCAATTATTCATAACGCCCACTTGGATTTTGAGCTCGATACCCGCTCTTGATGGCGCTTCCCTCCATTTCTTTTGCTTTCCCGCTTATCGTTTTCTATTTTGCTTGAGGGCAGACTACAATCGCGCCCTCTATCTCTTGTGTAAATTTCAATTAGGCTCCTCTCTTACAGATTACGCAGGAACTATCCTCAGATTGTGAAGCTTCTTCCCTTTTATCGCTAGGATGCTAACTATGTGGGTGATTTTCTTACCATTTCTGCATCTTAATTCTTTTATTTTCCCTAGCAACAACTTTATTATCTCACATATACACAATCCATTTTCATTACTAAACAGCGATGTCTAGAACTCTCACTTGCCTGCATGATTACAAGACTAGAAATAGAATTGATTCGCGTAAGTCTTATGAACAATCTCAAAGTGCAGATCAAAGTCCAACTACGGGAAGAGATGGTCATAACTTGGTGGAATTAGTGGGAGAGGGACCAAATTGAAACCTCGCAGTAGATACAGAGCATATTGCAGCTTGCCCTTTGCTCTTTGGCCAAGTTAAACAAGAAAGGTAAAATGCATGCATGAAACAAAATTCAGGCAGTGGTGCTTTGTTGATCGTAGACGTTTCCAAAGCGTGTGCGTATCTGTAATGTGCACATGAGCCTGTATTTCTCAGCACGTTATGCTGTGATTGTCTTGTTAGTTGCAAACTTTACGTGAACCTGTGATTATGCAACATTCGAAGGATAATTAACATTTAATTTACCAAGAAATCATCAAGTGTATGAATCACATTAAAACAGTACCCAAGTATTTTACTTGAAGCTTAGTTTAAGCAAAATTATCTCATCGTAAAGTAGTTTTAAAATTAACCTATCGGGCAAAGTTTCGTAATGCTATAAAATAGTTTCCCATTATCTGAATATTTTTTTATGTTAAGTTTAAAATAAAATAAAAAATCTCAAATAATATTATTTTTAATTTTTTCCGTTAAATTAAGTTTTAATTAAATTACCTTATATATTATAAATTTACTTTAAAAAAATTATATTCACAGAAACATCAGTGACACCTCAAATCCATACCCAGAACTAGTTAATTACTCGTAGTCGAGGAGTACGTCAAAGTTAAATATCCATCTCTAATTTCTAAAATTGGACTGGCATTGCCTAGTAAGTGGTAAACAAAGAACGCCAGCACCACGTCACTTCCGAGAACCCCATGTGGCTTGATAACGTGGTATATTACTATTGGATTAAATTCTGCCAAGTGACGTGCCATGAGCCCACCGTGTTCTTAAGGGGAAATTTATTCCTGGGCGTTCCAAATTTTGAACTTTGAACTTTGAATCAGTTCAGTTCAACCCATCGAGTAAATTCTAGGTTATAATTATAGCTATTATAATATTATTAATTTTAATATTTAATGCATAGTATTTTATTTTTTAATATATAGTATTTTTTTTATGAAGAAGGAAGATTGCAAGGGTATCGTCAAAGGGAATCATCTGTGCTCTGTTACAAGTGAAAACGGCAGAAGAAACAGGCATAAAGTACGGAATCGAAGTGAAATTTCCCAGGAGGAAAGGAAATTGTCACTTAATTTCTCGACAGTACAATTCCAACAGATACACAATCCAACCACTACAGTAGCACTGCGTACAACATACCAAAATAAGAGGAAATGCTTCACGAAGTTTCCTGGAGAACAGAAGTCTTCAAACACTACATCCTGGTGAATAGAGCTGAGCAGTGAGAAAGTGCAGGGTCTCGTGATCGAGATTTGAAATTTCAATGGCAACTTTGCTTCATGGTAAAGTCGGAGTACGTTTGTTTTGCATATCATTCCACCAAGTCAATGTGGTTTCCGGGAGTATTTCTTCTATGCTTTTGTAAACCTATGATAGCCGTAATTCCTCTTTACAATACAAACAAACAAACAATTAGGCCTTTTCTATGTAGCGATTCAGATTCAAGTAACACAACTATTTTAATTGCAGCTTTTTATGTTTAGATTGGGATGAAGAGAAATTTTTTTATCAATTGATGTTATATTTTTAGACTATTTTATAGGGTTTTCTCATCCTGCTAAACTAGTATTCTTAGAAGTTTTAGTAGGCTTTTTAGGTTAAAATTGACTGAAGATAAATTTTAGATTAAAAAACCCCTAGATTATCTATCCATTATTCTGGGAGTTGAATTCTCAACAAGTAAATAATATATTATCTATGTTTATTTATTTTTTAAAAAAACTTATTATCTGTTACTTAAAAAAATATCAAAAAGCCTAAACAGCAAGTCTAAGTTGGCAGGCCCGCATATTTGGACTTTGTTGTAAAGGCATAGATGCGTTCAATCATCTAAATCTGCATGCTTAGATTTTATTTTTTTTTATATGGTTTTTTTTATTGGTATTTGTTTTTAAATTTTTTTTATATTTAATTAATTTTAAAGCAATTCTCATACTTCATTTTAGTTATTTTTTATAGGGTTGTTCCAGTCTTAAACAAAAATCACTATCACTATATTTGATTGATGCTAAATTTTATTAATATCTATTTTATATTATAAAATTAAATATAAAATAGTTTTAGAAAATATAAACTTGTTAAATCAAGTATAGTCCATGACTTGGATTGCAAGTTTAGTGAACTAACAAAATTAATTAAATTTTAAATTTTATAATTTATTTTAATTTACTTATTCTCATTATTTTAAACAAACTTTCTAATGCTGGATAGTCACTTTATTTTGTGATTTTTTTTGTCATGATTAAACAATAAGTGGTTGAAAAAATACAAAGTTATTAAATTTAGTAGAGTCCATGACCTTAATCAAGAGTTTGATAGGTTAAAATACAAAACCCTAATTAATATAATATGTTATCATTTTAATATTTTTAAAAATATTATCTTGAATTTTTCTTAAAAAAATTATATTTTTTTTCTGATCATTTAGATTATTTTTAAACCCATCAAGTTAGTCAAGTCATGATGAGAAACCCCTACATAATGTTTTAAAAATTAATTTGATTTTGATTTTTTAAATTAATTAAATACATTTTGTTTTTGGAAATTCTGTTTCAAAGATCATGTTTTTTCATGTTTTGAAGTGAAAGTGTGGAATTTCATTTTTAGGGCTCTAAAATCATGGTCAGTAATTTTCAAGTCACCGGAGCCAAGATAGGTGATTGAAATTATTGAAGGCAAACAATACATCATTTACTATCTATGAAATAACTCCTTAGCCTCTAAAGCTCCAGTGAGATGCCTGCATTTCTAATCTAGGCACACTTGTATTGCAAGCCAAGATGCTCTTAAACTTGATTCCCTAGGATCTCATGTTTTTTTATATTTAGATAATTGATTATAATGATATTTATAAAAACTAATTTAACTGTTCAATACTTTTTAAATAATATTTGATATTTTTAATTATAATATTAATGTTTATATGATATATATATATATTTGAAACTAAAATGCATATATATAAAAAAAAGCATATAAATAGCGAATAAGAATAGAATATATGTTTTATTATTATTGATTTATTATAATACATCACATGATTAATTATTCTTGTTTAATCACATAAAAATAATCGAAATATTATTTTCTCATTTCATGTTTTAGAACTGCTTTATAGATCATTACAAATTGTTTTTTGAATAATTGTGCTTTTAATAAAAAAATATATTCACTCCAAAATTAAAAAAATAAATGAATAATAAAAAATAAATTTTTGGCTAAAGAAATGTATTTTTCCTACTTAATTTAGATCATTTGAATTTTGATGGATATATATTTACTTTAATTGATTTAAATTTTTATTCAAATAAACATGTTGTTAGTAATAAATTCATTGTTCCACCAAAATAAGAAAATACATATATAAATTTTTTTTGACAAGATAAGTGCATTTTTTTCTTATAATTTAAATCATTATATTTTATAAATATTTATTTTAATTATCCTAATAAAATATTTTGTTTTAAAATGGCTTGACAGTATCGTGTGGGCAATATGACTAGAAATAAACTAAAAAAAATGTGTTTTCACTGTAGCAATACATTAAACTATTCATCCCATTGTTCATAGCCATATTTGTTTTTGGTCTTTGAAATTTTTCTCTTTTTATGCTGCAGTTTCTAAACTTTATTTTTTTTAGTATCATACTTAAAAGGTATATGAGCTTGGTTTTTTTGTGTTGAAATCTATTTTAATTTGCATGCTCTTTCCTAGCCAAAATCCACCCAAAAATCCAGTAGAAATAACCTGTTAAGGAAGGAGGGAACATTGAAGAAGCAAATCGTATTTTTGGCTTCAATCCCATCACCATTTATCCACTTCCCAATCCTTCTGTAAGAGATTAAAAATGCTAGGGAATATATATCAAAAGGGAAAATAAAAGAAAGTCTTAGGGCAATACAAGCAATCGTCTGGTTTTCTTGTTGTTGATAGTAGTTGCATTAGGCCAATCTGATCTTGGAGCTCAAGAAGGGTGACCCATATGGGAAAGTTTTTGATTCATGGGAAAGGATGTCTTGGTTCATCACTTGCTTTACTGGTTAACCAAGCCAACGATGGATCTTTGGTCCAGTATTGGAAAGTGAATGGTGAAAAGATGGTTGATGTACAAAATTCTCTCCGGCGGGGGCACACCCATTTATCCACTCCTATTCTAAGTGACTGAAGAGGCCCAGTTGAAGAGGTCATGGGTTTGGATTCATGACTGTTTTCTCAAATTCTAAATAATTGAACAAAAAATGAAAAAATAGGTTTTTTTTTAAGTTTCAATTTAGGGACGAAAACAACATCGTTGATGAATTAAAGTGTTACCTCTTTTTGTTTGAAATGCAATCACGGCTTTTCCTTTGACACCAGATGCTTTCAAGTTGTGACCATCAATTTTGATGATATATTGTCTCGTTTCACGAGGACATTTTTGTTTCTAGTCATACGTTGCTACATGCGCTGTCAACCTATCAAACATTATGATAAGCTGACAGTAGTGCACTGTTCATACCGAAGTAAAAGACCTGGCCTCCTTCTTGACTTTTAGCAGCGTAGTTCCTTTTATCATTTGCATCATCTTTATACCAGAAATCTCTGTGAATGGTTGGGATTTTTTGCTTCTAAACCATCACTCCATTGCTGCATTCCCTTTTCTCTTACAACTTCGGAATTGTAAATTTTTGTTGAAGTTCCTCTGCTAGAAACTTGTTCTTAATCTTCGATTTCTTATGCTGCGCCTCCTCCATCTTGCTCCAGCTTTGGGTTGTTTTGTTTTCCGATATTAACCTTCGAATCAAAGGCTTGATCTATGTTTTGAGTAGCAAATCTACTTGATCTTTTTTCATGGGCTATCGAAAGCTCGTCATAAGTTTGCAGCACGATGGAGATTTTCTTATCACAGACTCTGAATTGTTTTTGCAATATTTTCCATTCATTTTTTTGAAGTAGATGCACTTGCAGTCTTGGAAGAATGCCTTCATTAACTCTTTGTTGAATGAATGCCAATGCTTTTGCATCTTTCATTTCATTTTCCTTGTAGTACTCCTTGTTTAGAACCATCCATGTTGCTTGCTCACTCATCTAGACTAGCTATTGTCAAGTCCTATAAATCTTGGGAGTGAAATATTTTCTTCATTATAAAGCTCCATAATCTATAGTTTCACCAAAGAAGATTGGAATCCTTTGTTGGGAGCAATTAAAAGCTTCGTCATTGTTGTCTAAGACCATTGTTGTGGCTTTTGGTTAAGGGGTTTTTCTGGTTTCAAGGTTAGGAAATATTTAGAACAAGGATAAGGCTTTAGGATCGGTATTTGTTCGATACCTCTGGTGGGAATTTTGGAGTGTTGGCTCCGCTCCCACTGATTTACCACTGATGGAAATTTGGTGCTCTGTGAATATTTATGGTTTAGGAGGTTATAGAAATTTAAGCATAACAATAACAAGAGATGAAGGAAGCAGTATATATGCTGAAGAGTGCTTATAACATTACATGATAGCATGCATTCACGATGCCCACTACAGCTGCCTGTTATAGGCTTCGTAACCCGACCTTCTCATGCTTTTAACTTATTTTCCAAGTAGTACAAACCATCAAACGCTTGTAATTTTTTGGCTTAAAACTACGAACTAAACATCTGTATGTTGGAGAATATTTATCAGACATCGATGACGCGTATATCATGTAAATTTTTAAATTAAATGGTAATTTTGGTTTAGGATTCATTCAACTGTAGTAGTGGATTAATTAAGCACATTTATCATGAATAAAGGTGCAAAAACTAGGTTATATATGGTCTCTAGTCTAACGAAAACAATAATATATAATAAAAAATCTCGTGTCTTTCATCCACAAGCAGTAACCTAAAGAATTTGATATAGATTAAAAAAGGCTTTATTCTTGACAACGCTAATTTTTCTGGACAGTTGTTTCAATACATACTTTTTTTTTTTTTATTAACGTGGGTGTCCGGGCCAGCTTTCGCGCACCACGACTAATCCCACGGGCCCTGAAGTTAACGACCATGTAAGCCTCCAGTGGCCATCATATGAGCAACCAAGGACTCGAACCTGAGACCACATAGGGAGCAAACCCCTTGATCCCAAATCCTTACTACTTGGCCACCACCTAGATGGTTTGTTTCAATACATACTTAATCATACAGAAGAAGATATATATATATATATATATATTAATTTTCTATTGCATTTAAATTCTTGGTATCTTAGAGTTATCTTACATGTGATATTAAAATTAGTATTAATTTGATTTTATATCTGCATGATTATGGTATACCTAGAAATTGAACCCTAGTTGAAGATAAAGTGCTTCGATTTTTTTATTTTTTTTTTGTCATGGATGATTGGCGTCACATTGAGAGGAGACCGAAGTTTAGCATAGAGATTCAAAGACACTGTTTCAATGAGTATTCTTTCTATTTTGACCTTCTGATTGTACTTGATGCCTTTTAGTTTGCTTTCTGTGTGATAGAAGTTGACTCACATTTTTTAATGCATTGCAAAACCATTGGGGTGTTTTTTGGTGACTTAATAGGAGATTTCAGAACAATTAGTCATCCGACATGGAAAAGAATTGGGAAATAAGCTTTTTCTATGAAAGCCCCCACTGCTATTATCACTGTAATATGTGATGGTCTGCTGTTCATCGCGTCTTATCAGTACCGTCTGCAAGAAAAGGCTCTATTCTTGGTATTTCGTTTAGTTGTATAGACATATGGTAATTGGGTCTTTAGTTGATAGTTTATAATCAAGTTGTTTGGGTTTTATTAATATATTTATTTGTAGAAAATTGTTAAGAAAAATCATGATATTGTTTACATCATTATTAAGGTCTATCAACTTAAAAATTTTAGTTGATAATTAAGCAAGCTATGATGAGGTCGTGATGTTGATTAATTTGGGAGGAGCCACAGCATCTTATGTTTTTTTTTTTTGTTATGAATATATTAAGGTTTATTACATTAATTTGCTTATGATGTATATAATTTAATTAATTGCAATTATTTTATAAAGGTAATGACTTGGCTGCAAGGAGGTTGTTTTTGTAATTTAACTGGAATAAAATAATAAATGAACATTAGGAACACATTTAATTCTAGGCCGTCAAGAGTACGTAAGTTTATTCTTAGTATTTTATTTATTAGTTTTAATATTAAAATAATTAGTAAATTAATTTTATGTATGATTACGACGTATCCACTAGAAGGTTAGAATTCACAACTAGGTTGGTATTGATTAATTTAAATAAAGTATAATGCTTATAAAGTCTTGTATAAGTAAAAAGTATTAGGGGTTTCATCCCCTAATGCTTTAATACAAAATATTTCCTGAAGACATTTAACTATAAGAATTTATCATCCATTCATTATAAAATCCTGATTTAAACATAACTATAATTTATTTATCTCATCCATTCATCATAAAATTCTAATTTAAAATATAATAGAGATTTACCTATGACTATATGAAATACTCAAATTCCATTAATCATTATCAATGCATTAGCACATTGCTAAACACATAAGAATAAGTAGACGTTTCACTTAACGCCGTAACTTCACATTTTCATACCAATATGGTTTGCCTTTGTAATAAGTGAAGGAGGATAATATGGTTGAGCACCTTTGAATGGTCTAGTACACGTGAAGGTAGATGGATCCCAACATAAACCCCTCTAGTACACTACCACTAGATGAATCCCAACATAGATGTAGGGAAGAAATCCACTTGAGAACTCAATTAACTCAAGAGTTCTGATTTTGCCCCTCCTGATTTTCTCATGTCAATATAATGAGTATATAATTGGCCCAAAGAAATAACCACGTTGTCTAATTGTTCAAGATAATTGAGGCACGTCAGTTGTCTAATTCTCCTAACCATGCACGCCTCTCACCCCCGCGGTGCCTTACCTGTTCACTGGCTTGCAGGATGTTCAGTGAACCGTGTGGATTAGTCGTGGTGCGCGTAAGCTGGCCCGGACACCCCACATAAAAAANGTAAAAAAAAAAAAAATCTAAGAAATTTGGATTGATCATAATTAATCAAAAAATATATATATTGAAAGAAAACTCTGATAGTTGTTTCTGGCCCATTTATGTTTGTAAGAGGCCTTTGGGTTACCCCATTTAAAAAAAACACGATATTTGCACCAGCCGGGAATCGAACCCGGGTCTGTACCGTGGCAGGGTACTATTCTACCACTAGACCACTGGTGCCTTACGCCGTTGAGGCTCGCATAATGCTATAAATACTATTGTAATATTTTCTGACCTTTCAAATTTGTGTGGCGCGCGTTTAGTGGCTAATGCAGTAAACAGGATGGTGAAAATTAGAGTGAATAACAGACATGCAGGTGCTTCCTCTCGTAAGAAAGTCGAACAAAGGAAGGTGTTTGAAAAAATGCGATGGCTGTGGTGTCTTGGGAAAAACAGGTTTACTTCTTATTATACCCAACAAATCGTGGGGAACCAGACATAAGTTTTCAGTTCTCATATGGTGGGTGCTGGGCCACATCATAGAATGTGGACGTGGGAGGGAAAAGAAAAATCCTACGATGGCTTTAGTGCAGTCATGTGTCTCCACTCTTCATCCCAGATTAGCGTGGACCATGTTGCATGCCAGAATCAATTTTTATTCTTTTTGGTTACTGTTCTTCTTTTTTGTCGGGGGAAAAACCTACTCTGTGGACTACAATCCGCAACATATCAAGTTAGCAACGCTGTGGCTACATTGGAAACGAACCAAATGGTTCGTAAGAGAAGAGGAGAGTGGAGCCAGTAACTAGCATTTGACAATCATATGACTGAAAGGCTATTTTTCAAGAAAGTTTTGGAAGGAAAAAAATAATAATAATTCGTCTTCTATTAACACTCAATGTTGTCTCATTCAATTTATAAGAGGATATGGTCATTCAGCTTTTGCTTTAGAAGGAAATGTAAAGTAGGAGGAGATCAAGGAAATATAATAAATAACTACATACTTTTCCAATTAATATGCAACTTGAAAAAAGTTCAAACATCACAACAGAGTAAAAAATGAACGAAGACAGAAAATCTTGAGAATATACTAAATGCGTTTGCAAGGTGGAAGTGGAGGTCCACACAAACCAGGATTATTCTTGAATGCAGATGCAGGGATAATGGCTTTGTGAGGAGGAATCCTGCCTCTTAGTTTGTTGCTAGACACATCAAATTGTTTTAGCTCCTTCAAATTTAGCACAATCTCTGGAATAGCACCAGTCAGCTTATTTTTTGAAAGTAAAATTGTGGACAATTCTTTGGCATCACCAAGCTCCACTGGTATCGTCCCAGACAGCCCAGTATTCACTAGCTTCAAGACCTGCAATTCTCTCAGTTTCCCAACTGACTTTGGTAGTGGTCCTCTAAATGTGTTGTTTGATAGAATCAATGAACTTATAGAAGCCATTGCTGGTCTCTCTCCTATGTCATCATCAACTGGACCAGTGAACATATTGCTGGAAAGATCAATGGAATTAAAATGACCTAGCGGGTCTTGGACTTCTTTAGAGAATAATACATTTAAGCGGCCGCTAAACTTGTTGGAATGAATATCAAGATCCATCAGAAGTGAAAGGTTCTTGAATTCAACTGGGATGGACGAGTGAAAGCCATTATTTGATAAGTTGAGAAATGAAAGACGGGTCATGTTACCAATCCACCGAGGTAGCTTTCCTGTTAATGCATTACTTGACAAGTCAAGTTGTGATATTGATGATGAAGATAGCCACTGAGGGAGCTCCCCTTCAATCCCAGTCTTTGCCAACATAAGCTGGAAAACTCTTAATTCCTGAAACCAGTCTGGTATTCTAACTAGTCCCAAGGGATTATATGAAAGATCTAAAGTCTGTAAGCTCTTCAAATTAGCTAGCTGAGGAGGAAGCTGGCCGGAGAGCCGGTTTCTTGATAAATCAAGTGTTTGAAGGTTAAGTAAATTTACAAAACTTGAAGGGATCTTTCCTGTAAGATAGTTGTTAGAGAAAAATATATCAGTAAGAGTAGTTAAACGACCCACGGTTGCAGGTAGTTTTCCAGTGAGCTTGTTATTCTCAAGGATTAGTCTTTGAACCTTCGAGAGCAGGCCAATTGAAGGTGGTAAGCTGCCTGATAACTTGTTTTCTGATAAACGACAGAATATCATAGAACCAAGTCCAGATATCGAAGATGGTATCCTTCCTGTGAGGTGATTTTGATTGACATAGAGTAGTTCCAAAGCAGCAAGTCCACCGATGGACTGCGGGATGCTTCCAGTTATCTGATTCTCAGATAGATCAAGATATTTGAGATTCTTAAGATTTCCAATGCTTGTGGGAATGCTACCGGTAAAGTTGTTTTCATGTAGATCAAGCTTAGTTACCATAACCAGCTTACCAATTTCTGGAGGAATTGGCCCTGACAAAGCATTTCCTGATAAACCAAGTTCCGAGACAGAAGTCCAGGATTTCATAACGGATGGAGGAACAATACCAGATAAAAAATTGTCACTAAGATATATCTTTTTCAGCTGAGAGAAGTACCTTAATGTTATTGGTATTGATCCAGTGAACTTGTTTGTATCAAGAAAGAGATGTGTAAGCTTCGACAACTTGCCAAGTTCTTGTGGTATTGGTCCCTTCAAGTCCTTGAGATTACTCAGGTCTAGAAGTTGAAGACTGGACAAGTTTCCCAAAGAAGGAGACAGAGTTCCTGACATGTATGTGTCTTCGATGAAGCCATTATTGTCTGAAACAAGACCAGGACGAGACACATTGACCACTCTGCCAGAGGCATCACAGGCAACTCCTTCCCAAGAAGTGCAGCAATCAGAGGAAACTGTCCAAGAAAGTAACAGTTTTGACGGGTCATCTGTGATTTTGTGTTTGAAATCAAGTAACGCTTCTTTATCAACTGGGTGGCATGCCTTGGAAGGGGCTAATGTAGAAAAGATGAAAAGGAACAGAAGAGAGAAGGTTTTGGTGTGCCATGAAATCTCCATTGACAGTTTTGAATCTGTAGCAGTGAGGATCGAGGATCTCTTGCTAAAGTGAGGAGAAGAGGTGGTCAATAGTTCTGTAATGCCCTTGTGGTCAATTTACCTAAAGAGGAAGTGCAAGGTTGTGCAGAGTTGAAAACAGCCATTCTCCTGTGAGATTGGGTTGAGTTAATTAGGCCTCAAAGTCAATATCATGCTATTTTAGTAGCATCCTGTCAGTGTGCTGTAGTAACTAAGTTCATCCAAAAAAATGATACACAGCACTTCCAGTTCTTAACCAGTAAATAAAATACTCGAGCCTTAGTTTCTATTGTCGACTGTTAAGAGCTTTCTTTCATTTGTCAAGCTTCCGGCTAGCCAATTTCAAAAAAGGCCACTCATTTTGACTGATTTTGCATGCTCAAGAGACATTAGCTTTCTTTTAGATCAACTATTTGGCACGTGAATCTGTGTTTGTCTTATTATCAAGCCTGTTCAATTTGGTTGTATATCAAAAGCACTTGAACTTTTCATGCTGTCCTGTAACATAGCTCACAACAACATACAGATATATACGCTGCTCCCTGTAAATTATCCAGTGATAATATTCTATCGAACATTAAATATATTATTTATTAAAATAAATTTATAAATACTAACCTCAATTTCATAGACAAATAACTTACTTGACCAGAAATATAAATATAAAAAACTTTTCGATTAACACTAAAACTCCTCTCGATCTAAAATACAATTATGTATCTTGATTTGTAAAAACATGTTTTATAAAATATTTTTATTTTAAAAAAATATAATAAGGTTTGGATAACAGTGAAAATATACTAAACTGCTGCAGAAACTAGATTTAATAAAATTTAAAAATAAATCTTAAAAGATGTGGAATTTAACATTTTAAAGAATAGTTAGAATAAAGGTGTTTAAATTTTTTTTAAGTGGTTTTATGTTAATTTGAACTAAATCCACGTGAATGTATTTGTAGTTCTTGGGCTAGATATTTTTGTAAGGATTTTTAAAAAAGAAATTAGATAGTTTAAAATATTTTATAAGCTGATTAACTTCTTCTTTTTTTTCAATTTTAATTATAAAATTTATTTTGAAAATATTATATTTGTATTTTCGATAAATAAGTGTTTGAGAAATTTTTGGAAATTTTCAATTATTAATATTTTTATAAAATTTTTAATTGTTATTTCTTCACTTTCTACCATCCTTTTATTGATATCAAATATAGAAAAAAGTCAAAATAAAAATAGATTTGTAGAAAACTAAATCCATAAATTGAAAAGATAAATTAAAAACAGGTTATAAGTTACGTAGATTTAATGTCCTGGTCCATCTACAGGACTTACCCCTTATATATGTATATAAAGCAATAGGCGTACAATCAGACTCCTTGCAGAAGACCTAACAGCATAATTACCAAATTGTTTATGCATAACCCATGATTTAAGTTGTTTCCGTATATAATCCTTAGAAAAGAAGCTAAAGAATGTTCATACCAGGGATAAGATGACGGGAAGTGACCAGGACGGTCCATGACCGAGACAGTAAACATGGGGGCTAAGAACCATCTTGTGGATGGATGTTCGCTTCCATGATGATAAATCCTTGTGGAGTTGGGAGGGATTGTAAGAAGCTTCATATGTTAAATTATTTATTTATTATAATAACCGTCCACATGCTGCGGGGATAGCTCAGTTGGGAGAGCGTCAGACTGAAGATCTGAAGGTCGCGTGTTCGATCCACGCTCACCGCAATCTCGTCTATCTTTTTATTTTTTTTAGTGTAATTCAAGAAATAGGCTTTTAATTTGTCCGATGGGCCCTTCAAGGAGGAGAGATAAAACTCTTTGAAGCCAACCATTACTCACTCGATCCTTGAGTTATGAAGGCCGAGAGGGGAAAATCCAAAATTTGTTATTTTTTTATTTTACCCTTTTGTGTTATTAATGGATGCAGATTGAAAAGGTAAAAGAAGAGAAGGGGTGAGATTCCTTTAAATACTTATCCCAAATTCAACTGCATTTTTTCTTTCATCTCCAATAAAATGCTTTGATAAAAACCAAGCTTTGCATGAAACAAGAGTGATAAAAGAGAAGCATAAAAAAAAATAATTTAAAAAGCTTGGTTAAACATCAAATAAAACATAACCTAGAATGCAAGTCAACCTACATTCCCCGACAAAAATTTATGCCCGTATGCCCCAAGTCCCGTAAACATATCAAAGATAGGGTACCACAAAAAAAAAAATGTTTTTTTAGTAGTACAAAAAATATAATAAAATATCACCATGCAAAAAATATATAGAAAAATAACAAAGTTTATAGAATACTCTTTTAAATTGCATATTTGATAAATATAATATTTAATAATACTATATTTGTTTTTCATAAAGTAGTTTTTGAAAAGTTAT
Organism: Populus ilicifolia; assembly: GCA_015708895.1. Taxonomy (NCBI): domain Eukaryota; kingdom Viridiplantae; phylum Streptophyta; class Magnoliopsida; order Malpighiales; family Salicaceae; genus Populus; species Populus ilicifolia. The sequence continues at coordinate 881,518 of SRLM01000457.1, forward strand.
TTTCTAAATTTTCATGCATTTGTTTACCATTAGAAAAGTTAGTTAATGAAAAACACTTTTCAATTAACGAAAAATACTTTGTGGTCAATGAAAAATACTTTTCAGTCAAAGAAAAATTTAGATTGATTTCTAGAAAAGTGCTTTTTTTTTTACTGTATTTTTTTTTTGAAAAATCATTTTTTAAATTTTTTTGTGTTTATTTGTTGTTAAAAAAGATGGTCAATAAAAAACACTTTACATTCAAAGGAAAATTTGACTTAGTTTTCAGGAAAGTGTTTTCCTGAAAAAATTGAACGGAAAACACTTTTCAAAAATTGTGAAAAATTCAGAAATGTTATTTTTTACTGATTATATCAAATTTGATCATCAAACTTTTGATTTATATATATATATATATATATATATTGTTTTGAATATTTATTTTTCAATTTTATTTTTTAAAATTTAATTTTTATACTAATTTTAATCCTATTTTTTATAATTGTTATTTACTTTTCTCCTATTATTTTTTTATTGAAACTTTTTATCTATCAAATTTGATCCTTATTCTTTTGATTATTACTTATTTTATTTGAAATACTTTATGAAATATTAATTATTATTATTTTAATTTCTTCATCTTTTTTTTTTAGATTTGATCTTTATTATTTTGATTATTATTTATTTTATTTGAGATAATTTATGAAATTATATTTTTTTCAATTTCATTCTTATTCAACTTTGTAATTTGTAAGATTTATTTTTCATTATTTTAATAAACTTGAGGAAAAAATAAAACATTAATAAATTATTTTCCAGCTCATTTTCCATAACATAACCAAATACTAAAAAATATTTTCCATAATACTACCAAATATCAAAAAATAATTCACTTTCTAGGAATTTATTTTTCTCAAAATTCACTTTTTAAAAGTAAACAACTTTTTTGTAAATAAACGAAGCCTAAAAAGAGAGGAGAGAGATGGGAAAAAAAAGAGATCTTGGAATCACACTGAAATTCTGATGATGACACTACTAATACTATTTAAAAGATCTCGACGAGACGAATTCAATAAACCCAAAAAAAATCATCAATGGTGACTAGAAATAAGTGAACCATGACACCTTTGACCAGTTCATATAACTCATTTCGTTTACCCTTTGCGACTTTTTTTTGGTGTTGTTAAATTTATCTTATTAAAATTTTTCTAACAATATCGATAATGTCATTATTAAAGTTTTAATGTGATTCTAAAGTTTTTTCTGTTTTTTTTTAAATATTTTTCTCTCTTCTCTCTCTTTACAAATTTCAAGGAAAATAGATAAGAGAAAAACAAAACAAAGGTGGTTATTTAAAAGAATATCAAAGCTCTGTTGATGACATTACTGGTACAATTCAAAAAGATCTCAATAAAATAAATTCAATAATACCAAAAAAAATCACAAATAGCAAATAAAATAGATCACATGAGCTATTTAAAGATGTCAGGATGCTTTTACTTGTGGGCTACTCATGTAATATACTCCAATAATTATTAATGATTTTATTTTTATTTTTATTAGATTTATCTCATTAATATATTTATAACAATATTAGTAATGTTATCATTGAAGTCCCTCCTTTCCTTTTAAGTACTGTGTTAATCAAATTTATATTTTAAAAGAGTTGGCAAATAAAATTTGGGATTCAAGAATTATTGATATCAAATATGATTATTTAGGTCATATTTTTTTTCTAGAAAATAGTTTTTGGAAAACTACTTTTCAAATTTTCATGTGTTTATTTACTATTAGAAAAATTGGTTAATAAAAAATATTTTTTGATCAGTGAAAAACACTTTTCAGTTAACGAAAAATATTTTGGTCAATGAAAAATATTTTTTAGTTAAAGAAAAATTTGACCTGGTTTTTAGAAAAAAAATATTTTTCTTTTTAACCGTGTTTGTTTTTTCAGAAAGTGATTTTTAGAAAAACACTTTGCAAACTTTCTTGTGTTTGTTTGATGTTAGGAAAGTTGGTAAACGGAAAAGACTTTCTAGTCAAAGAAAAATTTGACTTGATTTTCATGGAAGTATTTTCCTGAAAAATTTGAGAGGAAAATACTTTCTAGAAGTTGTGAAAAATTTAGAAATGTTATTATTTGCTGATCATATTAAATTTGATCTTCAAACTTTTAATTGATATATATATATATATACATATATTTTATTTTGAATATTTATTTTTCAATTTCATTTCTTAAAATTTAATTTTTATATTGACTTTGATTCTCATTTTTATAATTGTTATTTTCTTTTTTTTTTTAATTTTTTATTAAAATTTGTTATCTATCAAATTTGACGCTCATTCTTTTGATTATTATTTATTTTATTTAAAATACTATATGAAATGTTAATTATTATTATTTTAATTTCTTCATCTTTTTTTTTAGATTTGATCTTTATTATTTTAATTATTATTTATTTTATTTGAGATACTTGATGAAATTATTATTTTTTCAATTTCATTATTATTCAATTTTTTAATTTGTAAGATTTGTTCCTTATTATTTTAATAAACTTGAAAAAAATAAAATATTAATAAATTATTTTTCATAATATAACCAAACATTAGAAAGTATTTTTCAATTTATTTTCTATAACACTACCAAATATTGAAAAATAATTTACTTTTCAGGAATTTATTTTTTCTGAAATTCACTTTCTAGGAATTTGTTTTCATTAAAATTTATTTATTTTTTAATAAAAATTCCTGCAAAACAATCGGAACCTTAAATTTTTTAATTTTTTAAATGTTTTTTGTATTATATTATTTTATTAAATTTGTTAATGCCTTGAAGTACAGAAACATGATATATATATATATATATATATAAATAAAAAATCCACTTCATCATTACCACACTGTCAATATGAACACCAAGCAAATCATACATACATAAACTAATAACTAGCAACAAACCAAAGACCCAAATCAAATAATTATTATTATCAACAAAAACTAACGTAGTTACATTGCATTGCATTCATGGGATCGAAGGGCTAAAACTCTTACATTCGACTTGTGATTTTTGACCACCGCCTCGACAAAAAAAGAAACTAACTGGACAGCGGTACAAACAATTATCATTCAATCTTACATCAGCAAAACCTGGTTGGAGCTCCATTAAAGGACCCGGTATAGGTCCATATAAGTAATTCCCTCCTAAAAAAAGCCTATCGAATGGAGACAATTCGGATCCGGGTGAAACCGTTTTCATTGCAAATTGGGTCGGTATCATCCCTGAAAATTTGTTGTTTTCAAGGGATAAAGCTGAGAGCTTCGGCATTGAAGCCATGAAAGAAGGCAAAGAACCTCTGAGTTCATTATTGCTTAAATCGATGGCTACCAGTGCACTTTGGAGAGTTGAGGTTAAAGGGAATGGTGGGGATTGCACGGACGTGAAGAAATTGAATGAGATGGTGAGTTGTTGAAGCGAAGGGTGAGTGAAGAGAGGTAAAGGGACTGAGTCACTGAGGTTATTGTGGCTCAAATCAAGTACCTGTAAAAAAACCAAGCTTCTAAAGCTTTGAGGGTCTAATTTGCCTCGTAAGCCATTGTTTCTCATCGAGAGTTGAACTAAAGATGCTGGTAATGCTAATGGGACATCACCTGATATGACATTATCACTTGCATCAAAATACTTGAGATTTTTAAGTGGACCCAACTCGGGAAACTCACCAATTAGCTTGTTTGATTGAATCTGGAGCCTTTTTAAACTAGCAAGACCATTGAAACTTGCAGGAATATTGCCTTGGAGGTTGTTGTTGTCCAAATACAGCTCTTCCAGGCTACCTAGTGAGCCAATCGAGGTGGGAATATGACCATAGAGCAAGTTTCTCGACAGACCGAGTCGCCTCAGTTGAGTCAAATTGGATAACGACTTCGGGATTTGGCCATAGAAGTAATTATTTGAAAGGTCGAGAGTTTGCAAATAAGGGAGGTTCCAAGTAATGGAAGAGAGAGTACCCGAGTAACCCGCCTGGTCAAGGCTGAGCTCAGTGACTCTGCTTGAACCGGACACTACAATGTCACACCTGAACCCACATGCGAATCTCTCACTGAATAAATTATCACATGGGTCAACAGTGAAATCCCATGCGCTCAAGCAAGAACCTGGACTCACAGAGTTTGGGTCCACCGCGGTCTTAACCTCCTTCAAAACCTCTATATCGCCCCAATATGTCTTAGACTCTACTTCCACCAACAGCCTAGTGACTGAGATCAGCAGAACCAAAGAAAATAAAGAAAAACTGAGGGTGCCCATTTGCTGGTTTTTTCGCTACAAGTGGATGTGGGAACTAAAAATTTGAAACTTGAAGATAGCCAGATAAGGAGATAACTCGGGGTGGGGAAGAATGTATGAGAGTTAATCAAGGCCGTTCAGTGCGAGAATCAGGACAGAGCGAAGGCAAGAAAGAAACTGCTTGTGAGAGAGAGGTACTCTGCTGCCACCATTGGGATGAGTTAACCTCTTTTTGTAAGCGACTTCACGGGGTGCTTGTCAGAGCCCTTTTTAATTGTTTCCTTTCTATTTAAATTTGGGATGGGTGTTGTATGCCTCCATGGAAGATGGTTATATTATCGTATGTGAATGAGTGTTGGAAGTTATGGAGGACACTCCTGTTCGTTCATGTAATGACGTGTCTTCTCCTAAATTGACTTGTCACACATCCATGACTTCTTGAAGATAATGCAGCAAATAAAAATGATGGGAACAAAGGGAAATTAAGAACATGCTTGTAAATTTGTTGAAGTCATTTGAAGCAGGGATCAGTATTTTTTTCCTTTTTACCTGGATTTTCTTTTCTAAATTTGAGTTAGATTCATGTGCATCAAAAGTTTTTCATGAGTTAAGTGTAAAGATTTTGTACATTACAGAATTAGAACGTGTTTAGAATATCAACAGTAGTTTTTTAAAAATATTTTTTATTTAAAAATATATTTAAATAATGTTTTTTTATTTTTTAAAAATTATTTTTAACACATTATACCAACGTGGCATTAAAACAACCTAAATTATAATTTTTTTCTTCAAAATTTAGAGATACACGGTTCCAACGCCCTTCTGCTTTTCACTTTTTAATGCCTATGTCACACGGGCGACCTTGTTGTCGTTGATAGCAGAGGCAACATGGATTAATGTTTGGTAATATGATATTCTTGATTAACTTCCAAATTGATTTTAAGCACTTGGGTTTCCTTTAAATATAAACAAAAAATCTTGGTCCCATATTATTTGCTTTGGATTAAGGGAATAACAGAGTGGCAAAGGATGCATGATCTAGATTAGTATTAGACCCAAAAATCAGTTCTCAGTCACGACAAATTGCGTGGCGGTGGAATCAAATGATATACGCTGCAGTTGTTGCAAGAACTCTCAGTGGTGGTGGATGGAAGATGGAATGGGAATCTGGGCCCCAATGCTGGTGAGTTATATACGATTGAAATTTTACATATTCAAAGCCACCACCAAGTTCAACGAATCCTTCGTTGCTGAACAATGTTATTACTATCTTGATTTCTGGTTTTCAATTTCCAACATGTTTTCCCCTTGTTTAAGCCTGGAAGCAAGCTGGTACCTCTTGTAAGATAGAATGGAATCTTGATTGATGTCTGAGATGCGTTTAATTTTGTGTTTTAAAAACTTTTAATTTTAATTTTATTTTTTTATTGTTTCAAATTAATGTTTAATATTTTAAATTATTTTGATACATTAATATTAAAAATAATTTTTTTTAAAATAAAATAATATTATTTTAATAAATTTTTAAATAATTTTTTTTTAAAAAACAACCACATCTACGTTAAACAAAACATAAATCGTCAAAAGCTTGGTTCCAAGAGAATAACCACGTGAAGGCAGAGTTTGAGTGTAATACAATCAAATAAGTAGATGCTGGTGGGGGATCCTTTCATATTATAAATAAAATGGGTAATTTAGTGCTGGCTAGCGTGAATTGCAAACAACTCTCAAGCTTGCATCCAAAGAGGTAAGAACATAACATTATCCTAGTGATCTGTACTGGTTGGAAGGAACCCAAAAATGGTTTTAACACAAGCGATCGGTGGGTCAAAAAGGACATGTTGACGGCCAGAAGCCACAGCTCTAGATCTTCCAAGAAGGAATCTACTGTGCTAGTGACCATCTAGTGCAGAGCAAGTGCCTTATGCATTAGGGTTACTTCCTAATGTGCTTTTGTTTTGTACGTCAGTCTGGTGATGTCATTTTCTCATCTGGTTAAAGTCAAATTTCACCAAACCGAGGTAAAAAGTACAGCTTCGAGTAAATGGAGACCTCTCATAATCATGTCAGTGCTTATCATGTTTCCTTCATGCAATCAAAACTCCTTGTAATCGAATAAAACAAAATAAAACTACTGATAATGGCCACCAATTAAAACCATGTCTGAAACCAAAATTCAAAAGCAATCCACAACCCCCACCCCATGTCATGATTCTCTAGTGCAGTGCCATAAAATACGATCACAAGACATATACAGTGCACATATACGCAGATTAAAATAGTAACAGCAAGGAGAACCATTAGCATCAGCACTGACTGCCCCCCCGCATTGAAAGGCTAAAGTTGACGAGAAGTGCCACTTTCATCCAGCCATTTTACTCTCTAATTTTGGTATCCACAACTATTCATATCCATAACATGGTTATCTGTTAATTATCTCTACTGCTGGACATTGTCTAAACATTATATGGTTGGATAATACAAATGCTAGCAACAAGGGATGCACAACAGTTAAACTTTATTTATGCTCTAAGAAGCTCAAGATGGAAAAATGAAGGAACCTGGTGGTGACTTTTCTCAGGTCATGGAACCCCTTCTGACCATTCAAACTTGAAATCTGTTTCTCGGTGGTTTACCCCTTTATCTGACCATTGAGATTTGAAATTGTTTTCTTTGTGGTTTTTGATGACACTCACCAGATGCCGCTCCACCGATTTGCTATTCACTTCAAAGACAAACGCCATTTCCCTAATCTAAAGATTCAACAATTTCAATGTTATTAGTTATCTTGCACACGAATAACAAATCCAAGCAAGAAATACAATAGCTTCAGGATGAAAGAACAAGGTAAATTCAACAGAACATGTGAATGACAATAAGACAGTAAAACCACTCAAAATAGTTTCAAACTTATCAGACTTGAATACATGAGGAGTGCAGAAGCTGCATACCTCAATCAAACTACTTGATCTCAGTCCCATACTCTGTCCACAAGTAAGTTCTTTGCCATTCAAAAACATTGGACTCTTACCGAGATTCTTCAAAAAGAAAGAACCATCTCCTTCCATCTTTATTAGTGCCTGATAAATGAGAGATAATCAGTTATACTTGATGAAAATCAAGGCCTGGGATCTTAAGAAGCTAAAAAGGGTTCAGATGAAAACAAATATAGGCAGTGCATATTTATCAAAAGAGAAAAAATTATCTACTTCAAGTTTTATAAAAATGTCAGCTTGAGACAGAGTTATAGAGATTATCTAATAACATCTGAATTACGTCCAAGTATTTATCATCTTTGAATTATAAATTGCTCATCAGGTGAGGAAAACAATGACCAGGATCCTTTGCAAAACTCAAAGATTGTGAGATAACACAAATTCAATTCCCCACGGATTTTTTTTCCCAGATGAATTTTTGTATTCCTTTATTGCTAGTCTTTTCACCCCTTCTCTATGTCCTCTTCAGTTCCATGCTCCCTTGAGTTTTATATAGTAATATTCAGATATGCAGCCTCGCAGACCATGATATCTACATAAAAAATATATGACTCCTACAAGTTGTTACTGTAAAGTAACGAGAGTTCCCTCAAGTAAAAAAGAACAGCATAAACTCAAGGTCTGGTAACCAGCTCTATATTCAAATCAGTGAAGAATAGAATCAAAGAAAACTCAAGAGAAATCTCACCTGCCGTCTTGATATTTTGTTGGCAGGCCCTTCTCTACCCAAATCAATATCAACATCCATATCCTCTGTCGCTCTGCCAAGCATAACCTACACATAAGCAGGAGGTTCATAAGAACAAGAGAGTTATCCTACAAGCAAATAAATGATCAGACCCAGACACGTGATGTTGAAAAAGAAAAGGTCAACATTGATTTAACATACCTCAGTGTCCTTGATATAATGCTTCAAATGGCGCCCATACAAGACAGCAAGTGCTCCTCGAGAAACAATGGCTCGTTGCATAGAAGACTGAGCACACTGTTCCAACCTTATAATTGCCCTCATTGCATCTTCATTCTGATATCTTGAGACTAGAAAGTTCAATTTAACAGAAATCAGCTCAAAGTTACTTCAAAAAACAGTTACAATAGCAGAGTTATCTCAATTGTCCAACTAAAAAATCAAAATGTCTTTCTTGTTTAATCCTAAACTGAAATTATTCACCAGATTCAATTAATTAGCAATCACCACAGCAATTAAAAAAGTTACTGAGGTTAGTGTGCAAGTATTTATAACTAAGCGTGTGATTCTTTGGTCAGTAGAGTTTGCACAATCAAGTAACACAAGAAGCAAATATTGCTGCCTGACCTTCGTGATTAAAAAATGAATCTGAATCATCCGGGCATAGATCCATTTCAAGTATCTGAAAGGAGACAAAGAAAAAAAAAAGAAGAAGAAAAAAGAGAAATTTGAAATTTAGGAAACGTATTTAAAAAGAATTATTAGAAGGCCATCAATCAACAGAATCTAATTTACCATGGCTTCAATGTCTGAAAAGCAGGGAACATCATCACCACTCCCGGATTCTTCCTGATTTGATGTTGAGGGTACTGAAATAACTTTTATAGGCAAACTTAATTTTTCATGTAATGACCCAGACTTTGGCAGTCCCACTGCGCGAGTAGGAGGTCCCAAGGCTACACTGCCCTCGCTTGGTTCTACATGGGCTGTGATAACTGGTCTAGAAATTAAAGCAAGAGACTCGCATTTGGCACCATTGCAAACAGGTTGGTGTCTTGGACTGGTTACGGGCAACATACTGCAACCTACCATCTGCGGAGAAGTAAGACATTGAGCAGGAATTCCTTCTTTCTTCAGCAAGATTATCTCTTGTTTGCAATCCTTTTTATCAAGGCCCGAGGAAGGCAGATTGTGAGTCAGGTTAGAAATTTGTTCCATTATGGGAGAAGCAATTGTTTTAACTATGAAAAAATCATCATTGCATGGGATTTCAAAGTCTTCCATATTCAACGTGCACTCCATCTCTCCATCATTTTCTTCGGCGGACAGAACTTTTGGTGCTGATGCAGATGGTGGTGCGTTCATTTCTGACACACAATGAATATCCTGCTTACCACCAACAGAATATGATTCCTCTGCAATAAACTCTAACTCTGCAGGGCATGCATCATCAGGTATTCCGAGGCTTGTATCTGAGGCTAACGTCACTGGATCTTTAACATCAGACACATCACCCTGAACATCATTAGGAGAACTCACCAAAAGTGAAGTGGTAATGCTATCATAACAAGCTTTATCTATAGCATCTTTCCCGTTAAAATCGATAAAAAGTGGCTCATTGTCATTTGGAAAGTTCAAGAGCGAGTCTGAAATATCTGGAAAATCAGATTCTGAAATTGCAGTTGACCTATCACGTACATCAAATATAGGTTCATCACGCAACTCTACTCTGGAGCGATCAACCTCAACTCCCACCAAACTCATTTTATACCCATTTATATCATCATGATTTACAATCAAATCCCCTTCACTTTGACCTTTACAATTCACACTCGCTGGCATTTTAGGTGCAGAAACATCCTCCATCCCTTTCCATAATGGCACCCTTGGTGCCAAAGACTCCATTTGCCCTGCATGAATCAAAGCATCACTTTCTGGCACACCACATGGTCCAGGTTCCTCACTTCTCTTAGAATCTCGAAACTCAACGAATCCATCTTCAACATCCTGCACATCCTTTTGCACACTTTCTCTCTCAAAACACACATCCCCTTCCCCACCTTCATTTCCCCCAACAAATCCAAAACGCACTCGATCATCCTCTCCAAACCCGCCATTCCCACCAAATCCAACACCCCCTTCAAAAGAACCACCATCCAGCGAATCAAGAAAACAAAAATCACCACACCCTCCACCACCACGCTTCCGCAATTTCTTCCTCGTTGTATAATACAATTGCCGAACACATTCAAATTTTCTCTTCACAGAATCATTCTCTTTCACAGCAACACCAAATTTAGTACTATTACTGCTACTAGTAATAGTATTTACTTTGGAAAAGGACACATTAGAAAGTTGTAACTCTACCATTCGACCAGACGCTTCAGCCGAAACATCATCATCATACAGTAAAGAATGCCAGCGATCACTCAATTCACGCACACTAAATTTCCTCGAAAATCTCACCGCCCCTTTCGCCAGCGCTTCCAACGAAGCACCTGCCTTTAATCAACAAAACAAAACAAAAAAATCAAATTTATAAACGATTTTGATAGCTAGGGTTTGGTGTGAATTTGAGAAATGGGAAAATGAAATCTAAGTTTAGAGAACATGAGAATTGTGGAATGTGATTGAGAGAAAAGAGGAATTGAATTTACCTCGACAGCGTTTTTCAACAAGAGGTCGTCTTCGGGGATCCACGGAGGAGGAGGAGGAGGAATTGAAGTGGTGGTAGTAACACTAGTAGTGGCAGTAGCAGAAATTGCTGCCATAAACATGTAGTGTTTAACGTGTTGGAAGAGATTTGACTTTTTCGGAGAGTGGAATTGAAGGATTTGAATTCTGATTTTTATGGCAATTGGAATTTGGTGTGGATTTTATTTTTTTATTTATTATTTTTCATTTAATGGTTTCTGTTTCTGATAGGGATTCTGGTGCAGTACCTAGTCTGAGTGAGGAGTGACATTAAAAAACGCGGGTAACGTTACTGTGCATATCCGTTAGGATACTAACTTACGGCTTTGGGAAACAATCGTTCGTTTAAACGACGTATATGAGCATGACAATGAGATTTAAAAAAAATAAAATAAAACTATAATCAGTCATATTTTATTAAATATTTTATATTTATTACAAAAATATATATATAAATATTTTTATGGTGAGATATGTATTTTATTTTCTCTATATTTTTTTAATATTTACTGGAATTATCTTCTTTTTATTTAAGAAAATAGAACAAACTATTTTTTAAAATTAAAAATTTGCATGATTTACTTATAACTATTTAATCTTTTACGGTGGAAATTAATTTTTCGTTGAAAAATACTTATTATTTTTTTTTGTTTTATGTTAGTGATAAATAAAATCACTTGACAAGAAAATACTTTTTTAAGAGATGGGTTTTATTAACAAGGTACATAATTATTTATTAAAAAAATATCAAGAGAAAAATGTTGAATTTTAAAATAAATATATAATAATAATAAATTAAAAATACATGTGGATCGTTGAATTATTATTTTAAAATAAAATCCATTTATGGGCTCCACCAATTCATGAATATTTGTATTTTTAACTTATTTTTTTCGGTTAGAAACAACAAAGTCCTAATTTTCGTTTCGTTGCTCGAACGATTTATTCTTCCAACTACTCGTGGTGAAAATCTAAAGAAAAGAGAAATCTAACTTCTAAAGAAAATCTATCGCTAGCAAAAAGAAAAGGAAAAGAAATATAAAATATTTAACAATCTTATACTAGAGAAAAATATAATATCATCCACACATTATTTGAAGAATATATTTGATATTGTAATAGTTGTTATAATTTAAAAATAAATTATTTTATAAAAACTATTTTTATAGTTAAGTTGAGTTTGAAAAAAATATATATTTAGTTAAAACTGTAGTTGTAATTGAAGTTGAATAAAAAATAATTTAATATATTTGGTTAATAATGCTTTTCAAATAGAGATTATAAAATAAATAAATAAAATATATTAATATTTATAGTTTTTAATTGAAATATTGTATATTTAACTATTGCTATTATATCATAAAATGAATAATACTTTGTATAAAATATTTTTTATTATTTTATTAAACTATTTACAATTATATAGCATATAAAATCTATCCGATAAAAATTATATTTTTTATGTTTTTATAAGCGTGCAATAATATCAGGTAAAATAATATTAGAAAAAAATTAGAATTGTAATTAAATTCTGTAAATGCTATATTATCATGCAATCTTTTTTTAATGTAATAATGTAATGTAATTAAATAATATTAAACACTAGTTTTTAAATAAAATATAATATCTAAAAAAAATTATTTTATTAGGTTGAGTTTGGTCTAATACAATGATGTTTCAGTCGAATCTAGTCCAATATATTTGAGTTTGGGTTAGACCAATCCGATCTATGAACAGTGGACTCTTCACTGTTCACTTGGCAGAACAGTGGAGAGCAGCTAAATGCAGTAGAACGAGACGGAGAACTAGAAGGAGAAGGAGAAAGAGAAGGTGAAGGGGAAGAGCATGCGTCCCTATGCAATGAAGATATTTAGTTTACGGTGGAAATGACAGAGACAGAGGCTAATTGAGGCAGCTCCTCTCTAATGTTATGCAAAGTGAATGGTGGAGAGTGGATTAATTCACTCTTTATTGTTCACTTTGCATAACAGTAGAGACGAGAAAGTGTAGAAGAAAAAGAAGAAGGAGAAGAAGAAGAAGAAGAAGAACAGCCGGCTACTCTGCGCGGTAGCCATGCTACTCTCCATTGTTCACCGTTCACTAGTCTATTTCTATTCTTCTTCTTCCGCATCTTTATTTAATGTGTTTATAACATAGTTTGCAACACAGCACAAAGCAACTTGTAGTAGCTTTTGGTTGTCCTGCAATTTAAACGTAGATAGTTATGGGTCTTACAAACAAAAAATAAATTGTATTTAGATCATAACTAAACACACGGTAGTAATATTTTTCTATGACCAAAGCTGTAATCGCATCGCTAAACATGCATCAAGTATGATCTAAATATATTAAAATATTTTTTTATTTTTTAAAAATTATTTTTAACATTAGTATATCAAAATAATTTAAAAATATAACAAAAATATATTAATTTAAAAAAAATATATAAAATTTTTAAATATTTTTAAAAACACTTTATAACACATAAAAAAAATTAAATTTTTTTAAAAACACTTTATAACACAAACAAATAATCATTCAAATAGCGAGATTTTTCTGCCATCTCAGGTACCAGTGCACCATAATCCCAGATTTTCCAAATGGTTTGCACTCAGTTGCACAAATCACAGAGTCTAATAAGTTTACCAACACATTATCCTGATGCACCAAATTACAATCTATATAAGCATAAATATAGTTTAATTATATCTGCAGTGGACTATAATCAGTCCACCTCAATAAGTTCTTCTTATTCAATATCAGATAGCATCTCTAATTCGTACGAGAGCAGCACTTAGATTAGATGTCTGAAGACTAGGACCACTCAAGGAAGACGGAGGTCATGGGGTCCAAACCCACCAGCAAGGTGAAGATTAGGATGGTGGTGGTGGTGCCCCTGGTGCAGGCGGAATGCATAGAGGTTGGAAGCCCCATTTACAAGAGCAGCAGCAGATTCATAACCTCCTTCACTGTCCACTAATCCAAATCGTGGATCCTCCATTTTTGCTTCCTTGAATTCCAAAAGAAAACCATAAAAAAAAATAGAAATTCTCTGGTTTAGTCCTTCTGTTTATTTTAAGTTGAGAAATTAGTGAAAACAAGACATGAAAGTTTAGATTCTTACATATTCCATCCAGAGGTTTCCATGTCTCTCCTCCAAACTCCTTACCTGCAATTTATATATAAACAAGAGTGATTTGTTCTTCCAAAAGCTGCATTCATGAAATTGAAAACGCATTTTATATATCACTAACCTTCTTTTTATAGGTTTCGGTTTGTGTTTTGATAACATGGTACTGTAAACAATCAAAGAATGTTGAAATTGTTAGTATAAACTGTTAATTTGACAAGGCATGTTCCTAAAATATGAAATGAGTGAAAGGGCATGCATGCACCCAACATCCAGTTCATGAAAGCCCATAACGCAAAAATAAAGAAGCATGATTAAGTTCGAAGGTGTATAAAATTTCCTTAATAATTAAATTTGCCTTTGAGCCAACAAATGTTAAGATCATAATTAATTAATACTTTTTTTTTATTAATAAATGTCCACAAAATTAACAAGAAGCCCAAATCACTTTTAGGAATTAGGAAAAGCCACAAATCAAATCCAGCATCTGACATACCTTCCTGCCACGGACACCATTCAATGCTTCAGTCATATTTTGCTCAAGAACGCGCAGATGATCAATGCCCAATTCATTAAGGTCCTCTCCTATCCTCTGCCTGTTAAAACCAGCACCTTAATTAGCAGCTCCACTTCACAAATATTCCCCTAATTAAAAAGAAATAAACTAAAACCACAACCATAACCATATACAAACATAAATACGTACGCACGTTCATGTATGGATGATCAAGGTTCTTTCTTTTTCAAAGTTACCTGATTTCTTTTTTCAGCTTATGATTGATATCTTTCAGCTTCCGCAATTGCTCTTGCATTTTCTGCAAACCTCACAAACAAAATCCTTTGAATATAGATCAAGCATTAGAAGAAAGACAGAAAGAAATGTTAACCTCGTATTGAGTGCTCCACAGATCTATGCCTAAAGCCTTCTGATATTGATCGTAGATCTTCTTTGTCCTGTTCATAATAATAAAACCAACACGTGCAGTTCCATTATTAAGGTTTCATCATATAGCTGCATCAACGAAGACAGGAGAGACAAGAAAAAAAAGAAGAAACACTTTGAGAGAAACATATATTGTACACGTACGTCGTGGAGGGGCTAATGTACTCATGGAATTTGTTAGTGTTGGAGAACATGATAAGAGAGACCTTAGCATCACAAAGAACAGTGAGTTCCTGGGCTTTCTTGAAAATACCATTTCTTCTTTTTGAGTAGGTGACTTGCCTGTTAGTGGGGTTTTCAATCTTTTTGATCTCAATCTTTCCACGACCCATAGTTTTCCCTTACTTTTTTCTGAAAGCTGTAGCAGTAAATAAAATGTTGAGGGAGAGAGAGACAACAAGGGTGTCCTGCGCAGTGGCTTCTTGCAGGTAAAGAGAAGAAGATGAAAATGGAAGGGAAGTGATTAAGTGAAGTTTCTAAACAAGGAAAGGGTGATGGAAAGTTGTTTGTTGCGTAACTTAGAATGTCTGTGGTTTCTGAGGGTAGTTTGAAATACTGGGACGTTCATGGACCTTGACAGGACATGAAATCAATTTACTGATAAGACCTTTCCTTAAATCGCTTCCATAACTGAGTTAAGTACGCTTAGCTGATAATGAGAATCCTTCGTAATTCGGTGCAAAGCTGTCCCTTCTGATGGTTTCGTCTTGTTTACGAAGCAATTGTTTGCCATTGTGTTTTTAATTTTTTAGTTTTAAATTAATTTTTTATTTTTTAATGTTAAAAATAAAATTTAAAAAATAAAATATTATTTTAATAACTTTCCAAATAAAAAATATACTAAATAAATCTTTATCACCTTTTCAAATCAGCAGAGCGTAAAAGTTCTTTGGGTCAAATTAATTAGAGAAAAATCATATTTTTTTTATTAATTTAACAAAATTATCCGCACCATAAATAAATATGCAATAAATTTTAATTTTAAATTTTGTTTAGTGTTGTGATTCAATCCCCTTTTCAAAAACTTTTGAATTTTTTTATTGTGTTTTTAAACTAAAAAAATAAAAAATAAAAATAACATATTATTATTGTAATATATTTTTAAATAAAAATTATTTTAAAAAATAATATTTATTATACTCTCAAACAAGTTATTAATATAAATAAAAAATACGAGGCATTTGACCACAGCGAATAATGAGGCTGGAGGCAAGGAAAATGCATCTAAGAATCCAAATCTGATTATATATAAATATATTGTTGTTGCAGCAGTTGTTTCTTACTTAAACAATGAATATTTTAAAATAAATCTTCAATTTTCTTCTTTATTATTAAAATTTAATTGTATATCATACTTATAATAAAATTCAATATCTGTGTGGACCTTATATTAATATTTGCATTGCATATTGGTTATCAAACTATATTGTAATTTTAAAACTCATATATATATTATTAATGGGAAATGATTGAAGCTGCGTCGCAAGTATGAATGAAATATCAGCATTTTGCAATGTCTATGGAATTGCCATTGAAAAACCATCACAGACAAGTATACATCTGGTTGGGGTTTTTTATTTCGTCAGCAATTTTATTATTATTGAAAAATACAAATGAAAAATTTCATTCATTGCCATTTAATCTCCTCACAGAATTTGCCATCCATGATTTCATTGGTTTATTGCTAAATTTCATGTGGAATTAATACAGATAATTTTTTTTTCATCGGCGATTTCGTAGAGATTGCAATTTTTTCTATATCTTATGTTCTTTAACCACAATAATAAGATAATTCACAGTAAGCTACAATAAAAATAACATCTTCTAAACAAAATTTACTTGTACAAATTTCATAATTTATTTAAATATTTCTTGATATTAGTGTGATTACTAAACATCTATAAAGCATTTGCTTGAATGTAGGAGATTTACCTTGTATAATATTATCATCCATATTAAATAAACATATCTATCATATTTCATTCATAAACTAACTTATATTCTCATGTATATATATAATTGTTTTATTTCAGTATAAGTTATTCAAATAATATATATATATATATATATATATATATGATATTCTGTGTAGCTTTTCTTTGTTATTATTCTTTGATCTTTGTTGTCATGGTATTAGAGCTTAAGCTCTGGATCCAAATTTCTCATGTGCTTTTATAGTCTCTGTGTCTTTGCAATAATTTATTCGTGCTTCTCTTTAGCATTCATACAAACACCTTTCTGATATTATTATTGAAAAATTTACAATAATATTCATTTAAATAAAAACACATCTTTGAAACAAAATTTACTTGTACAAATTTTATAATTTATTTAAATATTTTACAACAATAAAAAATATTCATCATACATATCCAAGAAAAAATATCACTTTTTAGTTAAGAAAATTACCATCGTGGACAAGGAAACTATTGAAGTTGATGAAAGTGGCAAGAATGATAAAGCAAGGATAAAATATTCTCTAGCATTTATAGAATTAATTGAAATACATATAAGTTAATTTATAAATTAATCTAGATATTTATATTATTAAAAAAAAATCAAGAAGAAGAAAATGACTCTTCAAGGAAATGAAGTACTTTCAATCTTTTTTTTGAGAATTAAAAGTACCATTGAAGTAATTTTTACCATTGAAAAAAAAAAAACTTTCTAGCTCCCATTGAAAAAAAAAAACTTTCTAGCTCGCATTTAGTTAATTGAGGATCCTGGACAATAATATAAGATTGATGCAAATGTTGTAAAAATAAAAATGATATTCATATTTTAAATTATTTTTTATATTAGCACATCAAAATACTTCAAAAGATAAAAATATTAATTTGAAGTAAAAAATAAAATAAAAAAAATTTCTTTACAAAAATATTTTTAAAACACAGGAGATTACCACTCTTCTAGGAACTGGACCCACATTCTACTGCATGTCAATATTATTTTCTTTAAAACATATATAAAAAACATTAAAAATATAGTGAATGTTTTAAGCTTTTTAGGTTTGACTGTTAAGTTAAACTTAAAAGCCTTAGATCTAGTGACATATTGGGTTTGACGACTATGCTAGATTAAGGAGACTAGTCTGTTGGGTCTGATAGTCATTGCAGTTCCAAGAGTTTTGGGTTTGATAAATATGACTGATTTGATGAATAAATTTTTTTTATGTATTTTAGTTGTTAAGAGAAAAAGAGATAAAATTATTATTTTAATTTTAATTTTAAAAATACAAACAAACAAAAAAATCTCCCAAAAAGATGAAAAATTAAAAATAAAATTATTATTTTAATTTACAATAAAAAATTTCTTAACCTATAGTGATTTTCTCATTTCATTTAGATTTTGTTATAATAAGTCATCTATACTGCTATTCTATCCAAAAAAAAAAAGTCCAACATGCTATTCATTTTTACCATGAAACGACAATTATGAAAATCAATCACATTATTTTCATACTCATATAGCTATTTAAATACTCATAATATCTACTTAAATATGGCTTAATTACTAGCTCCATAGCTAATTATAAAAGAGTTGTACACTAAATAGTTATTCAGACCCACATATGATCCTACAAACATGCTGTCAATTCTTAAAAAATTTCCATGACTTTAGTGAAGGAATTCTCATTTTCCACATAATTGAGAAATATAAAATTCTATTTCATAATAATATTAAGAGGTTGCATCACATAGAAAATTAAGCAAAATAAAAAAAATCTTTATGTAAGTGACTAATAACTTATATCAAGGCCAAGAACCCAAAATCTAAAAATAAAATAAAATCATATTAGATTAATTAAGAAAAAACTTATAAAACAAGACTACAATGGTATTTGAATTAAAGCATAATATATCCTTTCATCCCGTGTTTTCTGTTTTCTAACTAGAGGATAAGAAACTTACTTAGTTGTAAAATTAAAAGACTAAAATATTGATAGAATTAGTGGCTAGGAAACCACTATCAAAATTTAATAGTTCTTTTGTAACAATAAAATCATAAACAAAAAATATCAATTGAAAAAATATTCATCAATAATTCCTAGCATGTAAGTAAATGATGAATTAAGAGGGAGAAGAAAACTCACGAACTAATTCATGTTGAGGAAGTGATCCAACTAAATAAGAAAAAAGAAGAAAATCATGGCTTTATAGGGCACCTCTTGTGGTGATTAATGGAACTTTCAAGGAAAAAAACAAATTGACATCACACCTTTAATGGAATATAGAGATAGGACATATTAAATAAATACAAATAACATTAATATGATCATGCTATAAAATATTCAAATTTCATTGAATTAATAGTGATATAATGTTTATTAATAATTGCTTTGTTAAATTTTAGAGATGCAAATGCTATATTGTCATAGAAAATAGATGTTCAATAATGTTTTTTCGATGAGTCACTATGCAAATCTCTATAAAAGATGAAACACTTATTATCACCAATGCATTTGATATTTAGAGAAGAACAGTTTTGTCACTAAACAACCAATTCCTATAATGGTAAAAAAGGTTCATTACTAGATATGAATCTTAGTTGTGAAAATCTATTTTTTATCACCAATGAAACTAAAATGAATTAAGTCTTTGACTTTTAAAACTAGAAAAAAGGGAGAAAATAGATAAATTATAACCTTTCAGGGATGAAATTCATCATTTCTTGTGTTAATAAACTCTAGATGGAGGGTTTTTTATGGTGGTGGGTTTTTCTCCATTAAAATGCATGTCAAGGTAAATCAAGTTCAATTTAGATTTTTTGATTCAGTTTGTTTTTATTTTTTTAAAGTGATGTTGAAGTGTTTTGAGGTTAGTAAGTGGTTTATGAAGAATTTTACAATGTGTTTAAGAAAAAAAGATGATTTAAAATTGAGTTTTTGAAGTTCAAAAATTTAAAGATAATAAAAAAAACATAATAATAAACGATGGTCACCTTCCACTAAAGGTGACTTATCACCCACTTAATTAAAATAAATAAATAACATGTTATTTACTCTTAAAAAAAAACATAATAATATGCAACAACTCGTCTAAATAGTCATTTAGACTCACCTACGATCCTAAAAATATATCACCAATTCTTAAGAAATTTCTATGACTTCAATGAAGTAACTCTTATTTTCCACATATTTGAGAAATATAAAATTCTATTTCATAATAATATTAAGAGTTTGAATCAAATAGAAAATTAAGCAAAATAAAAAGGTCTCTAGGTAAGCAACTAACAACTTATATTAAGGCCAAGAACCCAAAATCTGAACAAAAAAAATCAAATTAGATTAATTAAAAAAAACTTATAAAACAAACTACAATGGTATTTGAATTAAAGCATAAAGTATCCTTTCATTCCATGTTTCTAAACCAGTGGATAATAAACTTAGTTGTAAAATTGAAAGACTAAATATTGATAGAATTAGTGGCTAAGAAACCACTGTTAAATTTAATAATTTTGATGAAATTTTCTGTCATTATTTACATTTATAGTTCTTTTGTAACAACAAAATCATAAACAAAAAAATCCATTGCAAAAATATTCATCAATAATTTCTAGTATGTAAGTAATTTTTATTTTTATTAATTGATAGAGATCACATAAATGATAAACTAAAAGGGAGAAGAAAACTCAAGATCTAATTCACTTTAAGGAAATGGTCCAACTAAATAAAAGAAGAAGAATAAAATTATGGCTTTATAGGGCACTTAGTGTGGTGATTTACGAAATTTTAAGGAAAAAAATAAATTGGCACCACACATTTAATGACATATAGAGATAGGATATATTAAATAAATATAAATAACATTCATATAATTGTGTTATAAAATGTTTATCATTGATGATGCAAAATGAGATTAATTAATAATAATATAATGTTTATCAATGGTTGCTGACACAACAAAAAGATTAATGTCTTCTTCCAAGTGCAGGAGTGTCGAAATAATAAATAACCCGGCAAGACCAGGGTCGAACCACAGGGAGGATATTGTACAAATTATAAATAACAACAATACAATAACAACAACAATAACAACAACAACAACAACAATAGTAGTAGTAGTAGTAATAATAATAATAAAAAAGAAGAAGAAGAAGATGATGATGATGATGATGAGATATTAAAGTAAGGATTAACAATGATAATATCAAATGTTAAGGTTAGAGGTTCCACTAATGGTATGTCAAACAAGTATAGTATAAACTCTTATTGTTCAATTGAAAACCACACATAAAGGAGGTTCCAATCAGATTATAGATTGTTAACATGACTACATTAGTCATCTTATTTAATTAATGCTAATACTTGTAAATTTCATCAATCATTCATGATTATAACTTATGTTAACAACAAATCAAGTTCCTTTCATAGCTCAGGTGTCGGTTATACCATACAGTATGGGCTATGAAAGTGCCAAGCATTTGTTGTACCAATTGTTATACAACATAAATCAAGATTAGTCATTTAACAAGCAAAGTATTAAAGAGTGAACAAGATAACAAATATAAAACATGTTAGTATTAGACATTAAAGTCCATATTAAGTTTATACCATACTTATTCTTACACCATTACTGTAACCTTTTCACCTTGACATAATTAACTTAGCTAGACATAATGAAAGAAAGAAAAATGGATAAAAAAATAAGAACATAAAAAAGATAAGAGTTAACAAAGCAAAGAAAAGGAAATGAAAGGCATAAACTTGATATTAATGAAAACAAAGCATAAAGAATACAAAGAGAGAAAATAAGAGCATGATCTTGATCTGGACACCAAGATGCCTAAATGCATGGCAAATGCCTTCTTTTATAGGCTAAAATTGGGAACTATTGATTTGATGACTAATTGATGAGTAGATGGCCAACCCTTGACTTGGTGACAATCCTTATCTTATCTTGTCTGCCCAAAACATCATTGATGACATCAAAATTAGAGCCACTTGAAAACATGAAAGTTCTAGGAAATTGTCTCATCTTTTTTGTGTAAAAAATGCAGCTCCTTTCGACTTCTAGAACTCCAGATATGGCTAAAATACTGAACAGTGCTCGGGCTGGAGGACAGATTCGGGCTTCTTTGTTGTTACAACAATTTGGACTTGAAAATGACGTTTTTAGATCTTGGGCTCTATATGAAAGTTGTAGACCTATGTCTTACCTTTTCATCCATATAAAGTAGACCTAAATCTGAGATCTATAGCTCCAAATATGACTCAATTACCGAACAGTGTTCCGGTTTGGATTGCACCGACATCTCTTTTCTAAGTTTGATCATCTCTTTGCTTTTGCAATTGAAGTTCTTAAAGTCATTAATCAATCCTTTTATTTATATGATAGGCCTGCATTTAAAATGAACATTTACCACAAATTAAAGGTATCTTATATTATTTGATAGATTATTATAAAACGTACTTTAGTTAATGAGTTATTGATACTTCAAGTGCAAAATGATGATATAAAACCATGATAAAAATGCACTTTTGAGTACTAATCACACCCCCCCAACTAGCTTATTACTAGTCCCTAGTAATCAAAGCGTTAAAATAGAAAAATAATTTGCAAATTCCACAAAGCAAGGTATTCAACATTTAACTTCCATTACTCCATCCAGATAAACAAACTCTTGTTAGATTTATATACCTGCTCAATACCTCTTAACAAGATATTCAGAAACTTTTCTTTTGTGCTCAATGTATCAACACATAATCATGAGGCTTTTCTTGGAAGAAAATAATTTTTTTTTCTAATGTTTAAGGTTAACTTCTTTAGGTTGGGATTATTATTTTTGTCTTTGTTTTATACATATAATTTAAAACACCATGCATCTTTAACCCATGTAACGAGTTTTCAGCTAATGACTCCCAGACCAGTTGGTCTTAGGGCATTAGGTGTTAAGACACCC
>SRLM01000457.1:904491-925115 GCA_015708895.1 Populus ilicifolia
TGTGTGTGTAAATTAAGGTTTAAGAATACATGTTAAATAAGTATATGAGTAGACTTAAGTGATAACAATGCAAGAGTTTGTAAATCTGAATATTTCAAGAAGTATTATGATAGACCTTGTTACAAATGATTATTAAGATGCGTCTCAAGAGTCATAAAAGATTCTTCTTACTCTGCTATCATAGTAACAACCATTTTGCACATGTTTTATGAAATAAAAAATACAGTTTTTTTTAGCTACTATCCTCTGCCCCCAACTAAAACAAGACATTGTTCTCAATATTTAAAGGTAGAAAGATAGAGTATAGAAGATATCACCTGAAATAATGAATACTAACAAACCTGAAAGACACTGAAACAAATATAAGTAACAACAAAACACGATGTTCATTTTCCTTAAAATCATTGTCATTCATTGAATTCTTAATATCACAGGCCCCATAAGAATTCCTCCATCTTGGTCTTAACTCTCTAAGGAATGCATAGAGTTGAGAATTATAAAACAAAACTTTTTAACTAGTATCAACTTTTTGATAATTTTTACAAGTTTTGCAGAATGCATGCGTGTCTTTGAACATGGTGGGCCAATAAAATCCATGTTGAAAGATTTTTGCAGCAGTCTTATTTGACGAGAAATCACTTCCACATGCATCAGAATGACAAAGTTTAATGACACTACTTACCTCATTGTTAGAAATGAATCTTTAAAATATTTGATTAGGACAATATTTGAATAAGTTAGAGTCATCACCATAAAAGTTCTTCACTTCGTTCAAAAACTTTTCTTTATCTTGGGTACTCCAATCAGCTGTTAAATCTCCTAAAGCAAGAAAAGATTCACATCAATATTTTTTGTGATGTCAGATGTCAAATCTGTTGTCACTGTTGATAAAAGATTCACATCAATATTTTTTGTGCTTTTTTCATCCGTGATTTCTTCCTCAGAATAGATCATTTGCAAATCTTCAGATTCATCCAACTCATTTTTATTTAAAGTAGATTCAAGTTGATCATAAACTAATTCATTAATATGATCTACTTCTTGTAAATCATTATCATCTCCAGGTTGCTTGTAAATGTTGAAAATATTCATCTCCAATGTCATGTTTTCAAATGATAGCTTCATCAGTCCATTCCTACAATTAATCAATGCGTTACAAGTTGCAAGAAATGGACGTCCTAAAATAATAGGAAATGAATTACATGTCTCAACAGGTTGTGTGTCCAAGACAACAAAATCCATAGGATAAATGAATTTATCGACTTGTACTAACACATCTTCAATTATTCCTCTAGGCACTTTTATAGATCTATCAGCAAGTAAAAGAGTTATAGAAGTTGGTTTTAACTCACCTAGATTAAGATTCTGAAAAACTGAATATGGAAGTAAATTCACACTAGCTCCAAGATCAAGTAAGGCTCTTTCAATTTTATGCTCTTCAATAAAGCAAGAAATTATAGGACAACCAGGGTCTTTATATTTTAAAACATTATTATTCTGAAGAATAACACTTACTTATTCGGCTAGAAAGGCTTTCTTTTTTACATTCAGTTTCCTCTTCACAGTGCATAGATCTTTCAAAAATTTAGCATAGGAAGGAATCTGTTTAATAGCATCCAGCAAAGGTATATTGATTCTTACCTGTTTGAAAATTTTAAAGATTTTAGAGTTGTGATTGACTTTTCTTTGTTTGGTCATGACTTGAGGAAATGGAAGTGTTGGTGGAGAATCAGTCTTTTCTTTGCAATTTTCAGGTTCAAGCTCTTCCTTATCCTCAGAGATTGACTCATCATCTTTCTCATAAGGTTCAAGAGTAGGTTTTTTAATAACCTTACCACTGTGAAAAGTGATGACTGATTTGACTTGATCCATGTGTTGACTTCTATAACTACTTGCATTTGCATTGTACTGCTCTTTGGGGTTTTGCTGTGGTTGAGATGGAAACTTATCTCTTTCTTGAAAACTAAGAGCAAATGTGAATTTTGTAAGAGTATCTTTAAAATCTGTTATGCTTTGAGCAAATTAAGTGTTGATTATCTCTTGCTTTTCAATAAATACATACAAAGTTTCCTCAAAATTTCTTGTAGGAGGTGGAGCATAAGGAGGTGTATATCCATGAGAATTTTGGAAATTGTGGTGTGCTTGAAACGATAAAGTTTGTGCATTATTGTTCTCACTCCTCCAACTAAAATTTGGATGATTTCTCCAACCAGGGTTGTATGTTTGTGAGTATGGGTTATGGTTTGCCCTTTGAAAACTGTTTAAAGCATGAACTTGTTCATGGAGACATTCCTTAAAAGAAGGCAAGGTTGGATAGTTATCGGTTGAGTGTTCATTTGTTTCACATATTTGACATGCAATATTTTCAACAGATTTTAGTTGACCACTCCTTTTCAATTCTAGTGCCTCAACTTTTCTAGCTAAAGATGCAAACTTGGCTTGAAGGTCATGATCTTCCTTAAGGTTGTACATACCTCTACTAGATGTGTGAGGTTGAGTTTTACTCGGTGCCTCATAAGTACCCGCGGTGTCCTAATTTTAAGCATTTTCAGCTAACAAGTCTAAGTACTTCATTGCTTCATCAGGGTCTTTATTTTTAAAAGTTCCATTGCACATCAATTCAACCATTTGCCTATTTTTAGGTGTTAACCCTTCATAAAAATGTGAAACCAATCTTAATGTTTCAAAATCATGATGAGGGCAAGTACTAAGTAAGTCTCGATACCTATCCTAACATTGGTAAAATGTTTCTCCTGGTTTTTGAGTGAAAGTGGTGATTTGTCTTTTGAAAGAGTTTGTTCTATGAGATGGAAAAAACTTCTTTAAAAACTGTTGTTGCATTTCATCCCAGGCACGAATGGATCCTGGTCTCAAATTTTGTAGCCATGTTTTAGCTTTATCTTTTAATGAAAAAGGAAAAAGCTTTAATCTGATGATGTTCATACTATAATTTAGATTATTATATGTGTTGCAGACCTCCTCAAATTCCCTTAAATGCAAGTATGAATTTTTCAATTCTAAACCATGAAAAGAAGGTAAAAGTTGAATAATGTCTAGCTTAAAATTAAAATGAGATGCATCGGGAGGAAAAACTATACATAATGGTGCACTTGTTCTTGTTAGATTCATGTGGTCTCTAAGTGTTCTAGCACGGATATTCTCATTATTCTCATTATGAAGTGATTGATTATCTTCTTCAGCCATATTTTCTGAAAATGATAAGGATACCCTACAAAGTCTGCCACTTGATGTACGTGACCACACTCTCATGCACGTGTAGGAATAGAATAAAAGGGAAAGGAAAAAAAAAGAAGAAACAAGAAAAAAGAAACAAAGTTATATACAAGAAAAGTAAAAAGAGAAAATAAAATAAATATTATAATTTATACAAAACTTACCTCCCCGACAACGGCGCCAAAAACTTGACACAACAAAAAGATTAATGTCTTCTCCCAAGTGCAGGAGTGTCGAAGTAATAAATAACCCGGCAAGACCGGGATCGAACCACATGGAGGATATTGTACAAATTATAAATAACAATAACAACAACAATAATAACAATAACAATAACAACAATAATAGTAGTAGTAGTAGTAGTAAAGAAAGAGAAAAAGAAGAAGAAGATGATGATGATGAGAACTTGGAGATAGAATATTAATGTAAGGATTGAGTAGTGATAATATCAAATGTTAAGGTTAGAGGTTCCACTAATGGTATGTCAAACAAGTATAGTATAAACTCTTATTGTTCAATTGAAAACCACACATAAAGGAGGTTCCAATCAGATTATAGATTGTTAACATGATTACATTAGTCATCTTATTTAATTAATGCTAATACTTGTAAATTTCATCAATCATTCATGATTATAACTTATGTTAACAACAAATCAAGTTCCTTTCATAGCTCAGGTGTCGGTTATACCATACAGTATGGGCTATGAAAGTGCCAAGCATTTGTTGTACCAATTGTTATACAACATAAATCAAGATTAGTCATTTAACAAGCAAAGTATTAAAGAGTGAACAAGATAACAAATATAAAACATGTTAGTATTAGACATTAAAGTCCATATTAAGTTTATACCATACTTATTCTTACACCATTACTGTAACCTTTTCACCTTGACATAATTAACTTAGCTAGACATAATGAAAGAAAGAAAAATGGATAAACAAAACAAGAACATAAATAAGATAAGAGTTAACAAAGCAAAGAAAAGGAAATGAAAGGCATAAACTTGATATTAATGAAAACAAAATATAAAGAATACAAAGAGAGAAAACAAGAGCATGATTTTGATCTGGACATCAAGATACCTAAATGCATGGCAAATGTCTCCTTTTGTAGGCCAAAATTGGGAACTATTGATTTGATGACTAATTGATGAGTAGATGATCAACCCTTGACTTGGTGACAATCCTTATCTTCTCTTGTCTGCCCAAAACATCATTGATGACGTCAAAATTAGAGCCACTTGAAAACATGAAAGTTCTAGGAAATTGTCTCATCTTTCTTGTGTAAAAAATTCATCTCATTTCGACTTCTAGAACTCTAGATATAGCCAAAATACTGAACAGTGCTTGGGCTGGAGGACAGATTCGGGCTTCTTTGTTGTTACAACAATTTGGACTTGAAAATGGCCTTTTTAGATCTTGAGCTCTATATGAAAGTTGTAGGCCTATGTCTTACCTTTCCATCCATATAAAGTAAACCTAAATATGAGATCTATAGCTCCAGATATAACCCAATTACCGAACAATGTTCCGGTTTGGATTGCACCGGCATCTCTTTTCTAAGTTTGATCATCTCTTTGCCTTTGCAATTGAAGTTCTTAAAGTCATCAATCAATCCTTTTATTTATGTGATAGGCCTGCATTTAAAATGGATATTTACCACAAATTAAATGTATCTTATATTATTAGATAGATTATTATAAAACGTACTTTATTTAAGGAGTTATTGATACTTCAAGTGCAAAATGATGATATAAAACCATGATAAAAATGAACTTTTGAGTACTAATCAATTGCTTTATTAAATTTTAGATATGTAAATACCATATTATCATAGAAAAAAGATGTTTAGCAATATTTTTTTTGGTAATCTCCGTAAAGGACAAAACACTTATTACCACCAATGCATTTAATATTTAGAAATGAATAATTTTGTTATTAAACAACAAAATCCTAGAATTGTAAAAATATTTCATCACTAGTGATGAATCTTAGTTGTGACAACCTATTTTTCATCACCTAAGAGACTTAAACAAATTAAGTCTTTGACTTTTAAAACTAGAAAGAAGAGAAAATTGATAAATTATAACTTTTTAGCAATAAACATCATTTCTTGTGTTAATAAACTCTATTAGATGGAGGATTGTTTTATGGTGATAGTTTTTTTTCTATAAAATACATGATAAGGTAAATAAGTTCACCTTAGGTTTTTTTTATTCAATTTATTTTTATTTTTTTAAAGTGATTTTAAAGTGTTTTGGGGTTAGTAAGTAGTTTATAGAGAATTTTACAGTGTGTTTAAAATATAATAATTTAAAATTGTATTTTTAAGGTTCAAAAATTTAGAAATGATTGAAAAATATAATAATAAACGACAAATCGCTTTTTACTACATGCATTGGCGAAACCATAAAATTTTAAATTAGAGGATAAATTATAAATACTTGATATCATATATTATATAGACATGTGTTATATATAGATAGATTACTTTGTAATGCATGCACTAATTCATGTCAAACAAAATTAATTTAAGAATATTTTTAAAATAAAAAACTTACATTATAATTATTTTTTAAAAAGTTTTTATATTTTAAAATTACTTAATAATGACTTCATTATTACTATCATTAAAGATATTCTTGCTCAATGTATACAATAAAACTTTCATTCATCTATTTCTAAATCTTTTAGGACTAGTGAAATTATTGGCAATATTTTTTTATTATTTTTTTTACACAAGTGGGTTAAATATAAATATTAATATATTTTTTAATTTTTTTATTGTATTCCAAATTTTTTTAGTTGTTCAATACTTTATTTTTAATTACTAGTACATTGATCATCATTATTTTTCATATGAAATTCATAACAAAATATATAGTAATTTATCAAAACTTATTTCAATTCATATTCATATAAATATAATATTATACATACACATATTGATTTAATAAATCCATAAATTATCATATTATTAAGGAATAAAACTAAAATTAAATAATAAAATAAATAGAAAAAATAAAGAAAACTCACCTAAAATATTAAATATAAATTATAAAAGGTTACTTATTTAACTAATTAATAGTTTAGAACTTAAAAAGAAATTCGTAGGAGAAAAGGAGGTAAGCAACAATAATTCAAAAAAAAATTTGTTAAATTATTATATTAAAATTTTAATATAAAAATTATTATTTTTTAAATAGAATTAAAAGAGCAATAACCCCTTTAATCCCCGTTGTGACCACTAACTACAAGTGACCTATTAACCGCTCAATTAAAATAAATAAATAACTGGTTGCTCATATGATGACCACTGGAGGCTTACATGGTCGTTAACTTCAGGACCCGTGGGATTAGTCGTGATGCGCGAAAGCTGGCCCGGACACCCACGTTAATCTAAAAAAAAAAAATAATAAAAAAAAAAACATATTATCTGTTCCTTAAAAATTACATAATAATATGCAACAGTTCATCTACTATCAGCAGTTTGTCACCAGCTTAATGGAAAAAATAAATGACTCTGGACAGGGAAAAAAAAAAAAAGACTTGTTCTTCCAGACATGGAAGACCTGGGATCATGAGATCATTTTGTGGTTCATACGAATCATATTTTATACACGAATAAAAATATATATGAAGAGAATTTCTTCCTAAGAAGTTGGTAAACATCGCCCGTTATTGATGTGTTTCTGCAAGAATCATGCGAATTATTTACCAGATTGGAGTTCCCATGATCAGTTCTTATTAGCATTATGAATACAGCTAATTAATTTAAGTTGCTGATGTTGAATGCATTATGAATGCAGCTAATTATTGATGAGTAGTTCTTATTAGCATTATTAATGCAGCTAATGTACGAGGGAGAGTGCACTGGCACTGGAGAAGGTTTAGTGGTAGTTTTCATTTTGAATCAATAATAGATTCCTACTAAAACAATGTAACGATTAAAAATTGGATGACAAAACTGTGTTATCATGGTGTTGGCTGGATCACAGTGAACTCTATTAGTCATAGGTCCCTATTACGCACACGCAATCCCTGGTAGTCTGCGCCAATATCTGTTAAGCTCCATGAGTATCACAATGATCTGCTAAGTGGTGAGGAGGGCTTTTAGGGTTAGCGAACAGGTGGGATCCCAGATTTATGGATGCAGCTAAGAGGACAAGTTAGTGAGTTAAGAGAGACAAACTTTCTGATGCCAAATTTCTCCCCTCGGGATACTTTAATTCTATGCAGTGATTATAGTGCTGATAGGTTTACTTGACAATAAAAAATACATTGACCTAGCTGTATTTCAAAAGAAGATTTTACATTTTAAAGAAAGAAAAGTTCTACAGTAAGCTGCCAAGTCCATAAACTGTTAAGAAGGGGCAGCACAAGATTACGAGCCAGATGCTGTTTCTCTTCTTGATCAGGAGAGAGCTGCATATGTCTGTGGTCGCCAGTCGCCCTTTTGTGCGCTGAGTAAACCTTCTTGGTCTTTGGAGAAGGTTAGATGAACCTCCCAATGCAGAGACTTCAACAAGTTCTCAACTTCCCCGATAGCGCTTGATTCATCTCGAACAATCAATTTACCTCCAGGTCTCACGATTCTATCAACCTCTGCCAATAGAGGAGCAAGTTGGCACCTGTAAAAACCACAACACTAATTGGTCATAAAGCTCTCAGGAAGGAGAAAGTGAATCGTACATGGAAAATGAAAGGTACTAATCCATTGAGATCTCATGTAGATTTACCTCTTTTTCAGCTTTGAGAAGAGATGATCAGCATGTAGAAGGTCGTAAGTTCGAGGATATGAGCTGAAGGATTCACACCAATCATGGTATATCCCAAAAAGACCTCGCTCATATATTATCGGAAGAGTATCTGGGGAGTCTGTGTTCACGACATTGAACACCCAGATCTTCATGTCCTTGAGAGCTGCTGCAAACCTGGAGGCATAAAGCATGTATTTTGCATCAATACCACGTGAAAATTATGCTTTTTAATCGGACGATTCCATTTTGCAAGTTACATTAACAACAACGGAAAAATATCGTTACCCTCCATAAACAGCTCTCATGTCCATTACATTTCTCACATTCGACCAGCTGATACCCAATGCCTTCATGTATGAGTTGCTCACCACATGCTTCCAATGTTCATAATCTGTAGCAAAATCTTGAGGAGCTGGCTTACCATAGATCCCCATCTGGGAGCTGTTTAGCCAATAAGGAGGTGTTTGTAGTCTTTGAGGCCAGTCCTCTGGCCATTTAGCTCCCCTTTCAGTTTTAGAAACAGGCACCCGGTGCATGCATGCCTGCAGAGGTACATACCTGAAAATGCAAAACCAGAATGACCATAATTTCAGTTAGCTATTGTTGAGGCCATTTCCAATTGTTAGAGCCATCAGGAGTGGTTGAGAGAAAACTGACCAGGCAGCATTTGCGTCGTCGTCACTTTTACACATTGGGGGACTGTTTTTCTTTCTTTGATCATAGCAATTATTTGTGGTAGGTTTGCGGTAGATGGCAGCACCAATGCCGTTAAGTTTGTCGTTCTGGATAGTCACAAGCTCCCAACACATAAATGCCGTCAATGCAGACATAGCTAGAAAAATAACAAGAGGTCAGGTTGAGGTAAGTTTATAAATTGTTCAAAAGATCAGTTCTCGGTATCCAACCTTGCCATATCTCCACATCTTCTGGAAGCTTTTGGTAAACAGGAGTTGCTGACCACACAAAGTAACCTCCAGGTCGGAGAACGCGATTCAATTCCAAAAGCAGCTTGCCACCTGAACAAGTACATAAACCTCTTTAGCAAAGGCAGATTACAGGAAATATGCTCTTGATACTGTTTGTTCAACTGGAATCATAATTTTTATGGTACTCAAACTGGAGATGTGAATGAGTTGTAACCTTCCGCGTGCCAAGGGACTCTACAACGTGCACAGTGGATGAGATCGAAGACCCTACTAGGGAATGGGAGACGCTGAGAACCCATGACAGCAGATATGGCAGGTATTCCTCTTTCAAGGGCAAATTGAACTTGAGCTTCATGTTCATCCTTGGGTGCAAATGACATTGTAAGAACATCCCTTTCAAAAATATAACCACCAAAGCTTGCAACTCCACACCCAACATCCAGTATCACACGAGTGTGTTTTCCCCATTTAATTTGAGGCACTGCCTGCACCACCAACCTTGGATAAAAATGAGAATTCATGCAAAGGAAACCGGGCAGTATGGATGGCAAGTGTCCCCACTTGACGAGGATATTTTCTTCAAGAGCATAGCTAAATAATGTATGAGCCTGAATGCTCGCATCGCTTCAATGATGACATTTATTAGTTTTATTTATTGATTAATAGCTGTGTGGTATTTTATTGCATCGAGACCAAGCCTTAATTTCTAATATTTAGTGAAGCTTGGACACTCTACCAATAAAAGCAATAATTACTTCAGCATTACTCTTGGTAAGTATCCACCCTACCACCGCTAATAGAATTCAACGGCATAGAAATATTCCTTAAGGACCCCACTAACACAATGCATCATGTAAGAATTTGAATTATGGGATTTGTTTACCTGTTGAACAAAATCAATGTAGTGAAGAGCTCCATGTATGAACTGAGTTCCACCACCAGGGAAGGTCAAGAACTCCCCTGTAACCTTAATCCAGTTTTGATGTCCCTTGACCTCTGCCAATTTTGTATGAGGTACATTATGATACCATATCTACAAGACCAAACACTAGACAAAGTTACAAGACCACAAAATCATCCTTATCTAACCAGAGCTTCAATGATATACCTTGTCTCTACTTTGAGGCCATGTTATGGGTCTTTTGTACCCTTCAGAAAGTGGGACCAAACAAGTGGGTCCAACCTCAGGACAATGTCTCTCTCTATGCTCAAAGTGCCCGGTCGTATGTAATTGTCTTAAGGCCTTTTCGTTATCCAAACAAGGTATATAATCAGGACCTGCAGTGACATTACAGAGCTGCCATGTGTACCCATACATACTATCATTACCGTCCGATTCCTCCTTCCGTCTTTCCTTTTGATTCTCTGACTCTGCTGCTTGAGTTGACCATGACTTCTTTGACTCCTTTGATTCTTTTGGTATTCCTGTGTTCTCGGTACCCGGAAATGCTGACTCGCCAGAGCTTGAGTCCTGCTTGGTTTCTTGGTTGGTGTTGCTATCAACCTGGGATTCTTTTTCAGCTTCTTGATGATGTGATGTTTGTTGCTGCTGCTGCGTTCTCTTTTTTTGATCTTCTTCAGATACTTCATTCTGGGATTCTTGAGAAGAATTCTGAACTCCAGCATCTTCTTGTCTTTGCTCTTGTTGTTGCTCTTCATATGATTTCTCAATTTGATTAGAGTCTTGAGTTTTTTCAATGAGTCCAGTATTCTCTTGTTGTTGTCGTTGTTGTTGGTCTTCATATGATTTCTCATTTTGATTAGATTCTTGATCGTTTTCATTGAGTCCGGTACTTTCTTCTTGTTGTTGGTCTTTTTTTGATTCTGGGTTCTGAGAATCCTGTAAATCTTTACTACTGTTTGCAACATCTTGTTGTTGCCGCTTCTGATCTTGTCCTTCATTCTGAATTGCAGAATCCTCTGAATTACTATCATCAGTTTCAGGTACTGTTTGCTCTTGTTCTTGATTAGCGTCTGTTTCCTGGCTACCTTCAGATTGAGAACTTTCTTGGGTAGTTTGATCAGCTGTTTGGTTTTGAGTATCTGAACTTTCTTCAGATATCTGATTTTGTCTTTCTTCCTGTTGCTGCTGCTCCTCGCCAGATCCTTCTCCCTTTAAATCCTGTGATGAGCTCTCTTGATCAGCCTTACTATCACCATCATCTATTTGTTTTCCGTCCTTACTTTCTTCTTTATTGTCATTGTCATTATTGCTTTTAGGCTCATCGGATTTGATAGCATCATCAGGAAGATCTCCTGGATTGTCTTCATAAATAGGCGTCTCCTTTTTGTTACTGGATTCAGTGTTTTCTACCTCAGCGGAGGAAGAAACACCCACGTCTGCGGCAATGTTGGTGGCGGTGGATTTGGTGGCGTGATTGGTGGTTTGTGGAGTAACCTTTGAGTTGGAATTTAGCATCCAAACACCAATAACACATAATGCTATGAAGGCTATGATGGTTATCGTTGATGTGTAAGAACTTGAGGAGGAATTACGCTTGCTGCTGCGTGGCCTCGCCATTTCTTTTTAGGATTTGAACGATGTTAGTATGAGAATGTGGAAGAAATACAATTGTTTAGAATGGAATGTGAGATATTAAAGCGAAGGAGAGGTTTCAGCTATGCTTGTGAAGAAACATTCCAAGGTAGAATGCATCAAGATCCAGGAGAGTCGGAGAAGGGAATTTGTTATAGTGCGGGGAAAGTAGCAAAACAAGAGCTGAGAATCATGAGCCCAATATCATGATGCTTGGGTAGTATTTTTAGCTGGATATCTGGATAATAAAATTAAAAAAATTTGCAACAACAATAAATAAATAAATAATTTATAACATAAAAAAAATAATAATGATCCAAGCTCATTTGGGTTAGGATATTAAATGTAAGACTTGATGATAATACCGAAGTATCTCTATTAAAAATAAACTGAATAACACTATAACATTTAACTATAAAATAATTTAATATTTAAAAATAAATAAAAAATTAATTAAAAACATCAACAAAACAAATTCATATTAACTCGAGTTAATCTAGTAATTTAGTGACTATAAACACAAAATTGAGATAACTATGTAGAAAAGAAAGTGAGAAAAAAAGATACAAAAATCAATTCCTAATAAATATAATATTGAAAAATAAAAATTATTTAAAAAAAAATAAAAAGATCAAAGTTAACTCATGTTAATCTTTGAAACCCATGAGCATAATGTTGTAGAAGGCAAACTTTAAAAAATAACAAAGTAAAATTATAAATTAATAAAATATTAGGGGATAAAATTAAAAAAAAACAATAAAAAGCTCTAAAAAAAAAGAAATAATAATAAAAAGAATAGTAACAAAATTTGATATAAAAATAATTTGAAATTAAATACTAAGGGATAAAATTTAAAAATAAATTCAATTAGAAAAGGGATAAAAACAAAAAAAAATCAAAAGAAAGAGTGTCAAGTTGAATATAAAAATAAAATAAAATAAAATAATAAAAGAAAAAACTAATCAAAAAATACTAAAAATAAAAAAATAATAATCAGAATAATACAAATCAAATTTGAAAAACAAACTAAAAGGACATATTTACTTTTAGGAAGGCTAAAAGAAAGAAAAGAGAAAAAAGATAAAAAAAATCCATCAGAACTCAACCACTACTTTGCTGCCAATACGCGTTGCACCACTAAAAAGAGCACAATGAATAACTTTCAATGTCATCTTAGAAGGCGGTATTTGAATATGGAACAACACTACACACACTATTCAGAAGATATAAGTGTAATGTTTCAAATATATCAATAATGTTTTTAATTAATAAAAAGATCAAATCACCATAATCCAACAATATAATTACAAAAGAAAAAAAAACAGCCTGAAAATATATAAATACCCCTAATCGCAAGTTTTATTTTTTTGGTTTTCAAGGTTATAAAGTTTTTATACTATTTCTAAAAAATATATAAAATGATCAAATTGACCCCAATAAACATATTAACCAAATTTTCTTTTAAGGATAATATATTATTTCTACTATACTCATGAAAGGTCAAAAGATTACCCCTCTGTATAATGACTAATGACTTTTATTAAAATGATCAAATTATCCTCAAGAACAATTCACATTTTTTTTCCAGTTAGAAGGACAAACATATAATTATATTATTAAGGTAAATAATGATTTGTGTCTATGTATATAATATTTTCTTAAACATTTTTTTTATATTATAAACTCAAGCTTCTATGGAGGAATAGAATACTTGAGTAAGGAAAAAGGAAAAACTTTTGATTACTTGGCATAAACTTGGAATAAAATATGAGATTCCATAGATCATTTGAATTGATCTAAGCATAATAACTTACCCAAAAGTTGGGATAAAAGAAAAAATTATTATATTACAATCACAAAAATATATATTTCTTATGATGATTTCACTAGTGATATATAAGTCATTGTTGATATATACAATAATTTTTTTTCTTTTTTTTCCTTTTATTTATTTTAATTTGGTATTTTAACATCTTGTTTTTAAAAATTGAACTTCATATATTATTTCTATTTACTTTTAATAAGGTTGTCGTAGTCTTAAAAAATATTATAGCATTGAATTTCTACATGATTTTGTGAAAAAGAAATTGAATTTATTATTTGCATGTGATTAAAAGCGAGGGGACCAAAATTAAAAATAAAAAGAAAAGTGACAACCTTATTATTAAAAAAAATGGTATTAGCCTTTTGCTAGATTTTTTCTAGGGATTTTATCAACATATCTCTTTGGTCCTTTTAGTTTAGAAATAAAATATATTAGTCCAAGACTTTATTTTGTTTGCATTTTAATCCCTAGTTTGAGAGAGAAGAAAGGAAGTCATCAAAAAAAGATAAAGAAAAAACAAAATTACTGGCCAGCTCTATTATGGCTATAAAAAATATTGTTCTTAGTGCTAATAGTTTTTCAATAAGAGAAGTTTCCTGAAGTGTTCTTTGGCCTTCATATTACTTAAAAAAATAGATTAAGGCTCGAATTTTTTTTATTTGGTTTGATTTTGTGTTATAATACCTTTTTTTTTACAAATTTAGGATTACAAATGGGTTTTAAAGGCTATATCACAAATCAGTTTTTTAAATCATCCAACCCATTTTTCTATTCAAGTTAAGTTTAAGTGTTTCTCATTTATTTTTAGATTAAAAAATGATTTGAAATTGAATAATACATTATTTATCATAGTAGATGACAAAGTATATATCATTTAAAAAAAATAATAAGAAAGAGGATGCTATGTCCTCCATCTTCTATCATTAGAAAAAAAGAGAGAATAGGATTGTGGGCCTAGCCTCCTTCGTTATAGGCCAAACATATTGAATTCTATTTTTTTATTTTTTTTATTTTTTTAACTATAAATTTAATTAAATAATTTTAATTAAAAAAATATCAAATATTTTTTTTATCAAATGCATTGCAATTTTATGTTATTTTATTTTTGCTAGGACCATGGTTTTTTATTATATTAGCAAGTTTGTTTTTTAAATATAGCCTTTCATGATTTATTTTTTTTATTTTTCTTAATTTAATGTGACTTCTTTCCTGTGTATTTTTGTTTTCATTAGCAACAAATAAAAAATTAATTTTTTAAAAAAGTTGTCGTACCCTATCAAGTCCAAGACACGTGTCTTGTATTTTATAGGTTAGAGTGCTTCCATTCTAAATATGTTTTTATTTGAAATCAAGGTTTTTCCTATGTTGACTAACTTTGATGATCAAATCATGTAAAATCAACTCGAAGTCGGTTTTATTTAAAATCTAAGTCAGCCAATAACCTAACTATCTAATTTTAATTGAAGCACATTAAAATAATTAATATAAATATATATTTGGGATATTTTACTTTTGAATACCAAATATATTGACAATTTCAGATTAACAAGTTTCGATTAGATGAATACTTTTTTTTTATTTTGATTTCAAACCATTTAAGTTTTGATTATATTCAAGTACTACGTTAATTAAGCCTAAGGAAAGATGACTTTGCCTTTACTGTATTATTTTTAATAAAAGGTTATATTTGCTACGTAGTTTTCTAAATTTAATCTATATTTGCTATCAATTATTTCTAATCCCATATTTTTTTATGGTATTTATTTTGTTTGAAAAAAAAGGGTTGGAGATTTATCATGAAATTTGACATCAATTTTTTTTTAAAAAAAGATTTCATCGAGTTTTGACTAGAATGAAAAGTTTTAACGTTAGTCTTTATTAATAAGAGATTTTGTTAACTTAATAATTTTTATGCAAATTTTTATGTTAATCCTTAAAAATAGAATATCTTGCTGGGAATTTTAACAAAAATCTAGATAGTAATCCATAGAAATAGGAGATTTCACCAATTTAAAAATTTTAATAAAGGTTTTAATTTTAAAGTGTAAATATAAGGCATTTCCTTTATTTGATAATTATCAAGAAAATTATAATATTGATCCCTGAAAATAGAAGATTTCATTGATTTGTGAAATTTATCAAAGCTTTTGACATTAATCCTAAAAAATAGGTGATTACATCAATTTTGGGATTTTAACAAGAATTTTGATGTTAATCTTTAAAAATATAAGATTTTATCGATTGAAGATTTTTTTATGAAAGATATTGAAGTTAATTCTTAAAAATAGGAGATTTCATTAAAATGAAAGTATTTTAAAAAATTGATAATTCATCGTTGTGGGATTTTGAATGAGAAATTGTTATGATTATTATGGTATGATGTTTCATCAATTTAAAAAATAAACTTTTATTTTTTTTAAAGGATAGATTTTGATAACAAATGAGACTATCCTCAAATACTAAATTATGCTAATCTCAAGTTTTTTGAAAGGGTTTTGAAGTGTTGGTTCATAAGAATCTTTTTAATATGGTCAAATTTTAATGAGTTTTATAAACAAATTATAAAACATAATATACATGCAAAATAATTAAAACATATTTTTTTAGTGGGCTTTTGTTTTTGAAAATATTGGAAGATAAACTATAGAATGTTTTTGCATGTAAACTATGTAAAAAATAACATCACTAATGAAATATGCATGACTATTTTTTTTTAAGAAAGAATGGGCTTATATGGTGAGAAGATTTGTCCATATGTAAAAAATTCTAAAAAATATTTTTTTAGCATCAACATAAAAATAAATATAACTATAACATGTTTAAGAATAAAACAAAATCCAAGATAACAATTCAATCGTAAAAATAGAAGCATGCAACATTTAAATTAATGTTTTTTTCATGCACCACATCTAAAAAAAAAAAGCACATTTTCAAATCCTAACTTTTGTGATTCCAAAGCTAGGTTACAAGAAAATCTAAAAAAACAAGTTTTGGTTTTTTCATCCATGCATTTGTTTTGTTTTTATCAAAATCATCACACTTTAGTAGAAGACTTTTTCCAAAATATATGCATTCAAATTCACCCTCACCCTCAATCTCAATGTTCTTTTCAATTACTCCTCTGATTAAATTAATAGGGTCCTTAATATCTAACACTTATTCTATTTTGATCTTTTAAATCTTCTAATTTTAATCAAATTAACTTCAAATTGGATTTTTTTTCCTCTATAATTAAGTCTTTAATTGAATTAACTAGAAGTCCATCTTTCATTTTGGTTATTATCTTGCAAATTTAGCTAATTTTGCCTTTAATTCTATTTTTCTCCTTAATTAGCCCATCCATTAAATTAATTGGACTTTTAAACTTTTTAATCATTTTCATTTTGATCCTTGGTTTTTAAATTTGTGCAATCATAAGCAATTTCAATCAATTTTATAATTTTCTTGAATTAAACCTCATATTGCATGCCAAAATTAATTTTTAACGAGTTATAAATCAAACTATTATATGTCTACAACCTGAAACTATATTATTATTCTAAAAATTATTTTTTCTTAAATATGTTTTTCTTAAAAATAACTTTTTTAAAATGTTTTCTTTGAACATGAATTTTTTATATAAGAATTATTTTGAAGATATTTTTTTTTAATTTTAGGAAACTTCAAGAAGGTTAAACCTAGGTTATGATAGTTATCTTCTTTTTACTGTGCTTGAAGTAAAAAGTCTTATAGAATAAACTATATATAATAGGCTTGTATAAAAAAAGATGGTATTTGTGAAAACTGTTGAAAAAAATGCTAAAGCCTAAAAGAAATTTTTATAGAAATTTTGAATTTTGGTTAAATTGAGAGACAACTAAACTTAGTACAAAATAAATAAATACATAAAAAGACAAACTTAGGGTATCCACAAATACAAAAGGGATCATATGTAGATCCATGCCAATGACTAATAAGAAAGGATTATTAAAAAGAATTATTTGTGGATTTATGTAACTAAAAAACTCATATGTGAATCCACACCAATGATTAATGAGAAAGGATCACCTAAGGATCCATCCAAATAAAATGAAAGGGATCATCTTAGAATCCATTTAATTAAAAAGAGATAATGTATGAATCCATACCACTAACTAACGAGAATGTTACCTCGATTGTAGAGTTTAGTTCAACTTTAAATGATGTCATAATTGAGACTTGGGTTGAACTTTATGATTATAGGGTTTGAATCTTCTAATGACATGGTTGATTTGTTTTATAGATCTTTATTGACTTAGATTTATTAAATTATTTTTAAACTTTGTATGAGATTTTTACCTTTATTTTAAAAGAATTTTCTGTAAAATATTGAACAATGTTAAACCTTATAAGTTACATAACATGCATGCATTTTTACCTATTCTGAAATGCAACCCCCTCTCTTTTGCAATATATCTTTCTTGTTGGTGGTAGAACTAGTTATTTTTTATTTAGTGTTTTTTGATTGCTTGACTTACCAATCCACTTGTGTTTACTTATATAAATTATTTACTTAAGTGTTTGTAAGCTACATGACTTAGATTCTTTACAATGACTATTATCTTTATAAGAGATTATGTTCTCCTGATTACTAGTTTTAGTGGCTTAGAAAAACATTATATTTATCTTTTGATCCTGTGAGGAAGTCTTTCCTTTTAAAAGTGGAAAACTATTTTTCAATCTTAACGTTTTCCTTTCACTTAATTATGCCCTTCAAGTGTGCTTATTAGTGGTTTAGATTGACATCATCATTGCATTTGATCCCACAAAGAATTTCTTTACTCATGATAGTTTCTAAAATTTTGATTATCATATATATATATATATTTAAATTATTCCAAAATAAGTTTAAAATATTTTTCTTTTGAATTTCTTATAATTATAAGGTATTTTCAAAAGGATGATGATTTGAATTTTTATGCAAAGTTTGTTACTGGTTAAGAAATATGATGAGATGACCTTCAATTATGTGATGATTTTAATATCAAGAGACTTAAGAAAATATTTGAGTTTTGCTAAGAATATTTGTTTTTATTTAAGCCTTTATTTTAACACCATGAATAATAATAAATAGAATATTTGTGAACTTATAACTCTTATGAAATTTGTTTTTATATTATATGACAACACCATTTATTGTTCCTTGTTGATTGTTTCTTAATTAAAAAAACTTTTATAGGGCATGTATTGTAGGTTAGGATTTTGGCTACAAAAGGTGTTTTAAGGTCTTATAAATTTAGGATTACCTATCAACTATTTTGCTTTGTCATATTTTATCTTTTTTTATTTATTTTTTGTATTTATTTAACTTGATCATTTTAGTCTTTCAGTAAAGCATACTTTTTTATTTTGACTTTGTTATTTTTCTTTTAATTTAGGCTTCTTTTGTTTCAATAATCCATCAGCTTTTGCATTTTCTCTTACCTCTAATATAAAGGGTGATTTTAGTCAAGGTTTCATGGAGAAAAATCATTTAGGATAAAATAAAAACAACAATGTATATGTATTTTCTTTAAATGTAAGAGTGGTAAACGAAGAAGATATTTTCTCATTTTAAGTGCAAACAAGTAGGACTAAAAAGTTTTGACATTATCTAATGTAATTTGTTTGGACTTGTATATAATTATTTTTTATGTCTATAACTTTTGAATCCACTACATACTAATATTCATAATGCTGAAATATAGCTCGAGAGTTTGATGCTTAGGAAAATTATAGGTTTTCTAAATTTTTTAGTTTCTAATTTAGGGAATTGTATATTGTTATATTTGATCAAATTTCTTATTCATTTTTCATCTTATTTCTATGAATGGTATGCCAAATATTGTTTGAGCAAACATCAAAACTATTTTTTAAAGTCAAAACTAAGTTCAATTTTTTAGAATTATTTAGCAAATAGTTTTTGAAAAAAATCAAACTATTTTAATTGTACGCAAACTATGGGATCATACAAGGTTATAGGGGTTTGTTTGCATATATTTATTGGTAGAGAAGAAATCCAAAGAAAAGGGAGGGAATATATAAATAGAAGCTTTGGCTAAAATATTATTTTATTGATTTGAAGAAAACTTGTACACTTATACATAGTACTTCTTTACAAAACTGAATGTATAAGCCTTGAAAAAATCATCTCCATCTATTTTAGTCAATATTAGTTTATCTTTTGAGAATGCTTTCTTCACCACATACAAACCTTTATAATTTGGTGCTCATTTACTTTGATCCTCTCTTAACAATGATATAATCTATTTTACTATCAGATCTCCTTATCTAGATTCTTTTAAACAAACCTTCCTATCATATATCTTAATTAGCCATCATTTTTTAGTATAATTGATGGTGAGAAATTATAACCAGTCTCTTTTCACTGGCCATTTTTATTTGTTTATACCATATTTTAACTCATTCTAACTCTTTTAACTATGCTTTCATCAAGACTCTTAAAGAAAAAATCTCTACTTCAATGGGCATCATTATCTTCATCCCATATACTATTAAATATAATGTAACTTTGATTAATATCCCTACAATGATGTAGTATATAAAAGAGCTTAAGGAAGCATCTTATAAAAGTCTTATTATATAACTACCATATTCTAGACAATCTTTTTAATGTTTTGTTGGCAATTTTTAAATACCATTTATATGAGTTTGAGTTTGATTGTTTAATGTTTTATTTTTTACAAAACTCCATAATCATCTTACCATTAAGATTTTAGGTATTGTTTGTTACTATAATCTCCAAATAATTGTATCAATAAATTTGGTGTTTTTTTAACAAACCATTTGACCATATTCTAGAGTATATACGTATAAGAGGTAATTAATTGCTAGTAGGATGAAGTGATGCCCATTACTTATTTTTGGATTAATTAGTCCAATGACATCCAATCACTATATTAAAAATTATTATGGTAACACTATGTTATATAAAATTGTCAGGGCTTCATTGTTGGACTTATTTAAGCCTAGTTGATGACCTATATAAGATCTTTTCTTTCTAAACAGTGCACCATCACTGATAAAGATTAATAAACTCAAATAATTACTATTTACTTAGATCATAATATTTTTTTTATCACCGTGCAAGTGCACATGATTTACACATACATATACACACACATCCATGTACCATAAAAATAGGACAAGCACTTTCATTTTTATATTATAGTATTTTAATCTTATAATTTTCTTTTTTTTCCTTACAATAAATATAAACATATATACAAATACAAAAAAATTCTTTAGACTTCATCTCTCCTCCAATTTTGCTATGGGTTCTCTATATTATCTTAGGGTAGTGATATATATATATATATATAT
>SRLM01000457.1:925149-1024968 GCA_015708895.1 Populus ilicifolia
ATGTTATGTTGACGTTCTTAGTTTTGTTCTATTGGTTAAAACTATCTAATGTTATTTATATATAGTGTTAGTGTAAGCATTCCTCGTAACATCAAAATATTAATATTATAAAGGCATGATGAGTTTTTGATGGACAAAGTGAAGACATGTTTGTAACTTATATATAAAAGTTTAACATGAACCTAGTTGTTAAGCACCTTAGCCTTTATTACATTGAGTTTTGATATATTGAAAAGTAAAAGATCTTACTGGGTTAGGTAGTATTATTGTCTTATATTTCGTAACATCTTATGTTTGTGATTCTTAAAACCTAGAAACAAATTTTTAGAAAAAAATATTTTATCATTATCATATATTTTTATCCAATTAGATTGAATTGATGAAATGAATTGAGATTTTCAAATCCTTTATGGCTAATCAACTTTTGGATACATAATAATAGTTTTATTTATTTATATAACAATATTTTTAGAAGATATTGGAGACATATATTTTAGTGTGACGGTTACCATATCATTATGCTAAATATCATTGAAAATTCAAGATAGTTGCACCAATTAAAATGATAATGTTTGTTTGTTGGAAAATGTTCTCCTCAAAAGTACTTTCTTGATTTTCTTATATTGATGTACATTGTGAAAAATTGGTCTATAAAATTCACTTTCCATTCAAATAAAAACATTATTTTAGATGGAGGAAAGTGTTTTGCATTTTAAAAGAGTTAAAAACACTTTCTATAAAGGCCAAAAAAACTAAAGTGGTACAATATTTTATTATTCTTCTATACATATATAATGCTTTCAAATATAATATTATTATAAAATAATAAATTAATAATATATTTATATAGGAAATAATATCTTAGGATATATTAATATACAATATAAAAGTATTAATTTGATATACTCAAGTATATAATACTTTAATTTAGATAATATTGCTAGAAAATATATTTGGATGCAAAACATGTTATATTATACAATACTACTAATAAATTAAATCAAATAAATTGAGTTATAAAATTAGGATACTATAGAAAATAAATTCAATTTCAATGTTCTCCAAGCACCAAATTT
Organism: Populus ilicifolia; assembly: GCA_015708895.1. Classification (NCBI taxonomy): domain Eukaryota; kingdom Viridiplantae; phylum Streptophyta; class Magnoliopsida; order Malpighiales; family Salicaceae; genus Populus; species Populus ilicifolia. Next base: position 926,226 of record SRLM01000457.1, read on the forward strand.
TTTTTTCATAAAAATAATAAAATAGTATACTATTTTCAAAAAGTTAATAACTCAAAATCAATTATTTTTTAATTTATTTTCTTTGACATGTCCAGAGAGTAGAAAATTATTCTTAGCTCATTTTTCATTAAAAGATGGAAAGGAATCCATTTCCTCATAAATTAATTTCATGACTTCGCCAAACATAAAAAAAAAATTATTTTCTAGTAATTTAGTTTTTATAGAAATTATTTTCTTAAAAAAAACTACTTTTCTATAAAAAAATGAAATATTAATAGCCTTTTGATTTATTGATGGCTTATTCATAAATCTAGGAGTGAATTCCATCAGAAGACTATTGGAGTAAAAAAGAAAGAAAAAACATTACCCTTAACATCATATAGTTTGGTTGAAATTATGGTTTGTATCCTAAACTTCCGTGCAACAGTAACAATTTATATTTTTTATATAGAGCACAAAAAAAAATCAATTAAAATTATTTGATTATTACAAGTTATCATTTTTGTCATTTAATGACTAAGAAGCTCTTATATTATATATTAAAAATTTTCCATTGAATAAAAAAATTTTAGCTCCCACCATTCTTTCCCCTTGATCCCATAGCAACTACAATCTTCAACCATAAATTCGTAACTCATTCTATATCTGCACTATATTTTATTTCTATGCTATGCAATTTTTGTGTAGAGTTGGCGATCCACGTAAAAAATGCTTAGGGGTTTTATGAATTTAATTTATAGCCTGAATTAACAACTTTAATTTTTCAAATCTCTTTTTATCTCATATAGTAGAGTTAATAGAGTTTTGAACCTGATCAATAAAATATAAATAGTCTTAAAATAAAATAGAAAGGCAATGACTTAGTTCAAGAGTCTTTATCCACTAACAAAGTCATGAAGAAAAACATTTAGGTTTAAGATGTTATCAATTCATTTTAGGACCCTTTCCAGGGTACTTTTGTTTTTGCCAATAAAAGGCATTATTGTAAGTGAAGTTTGCTTCTTTTATCATATTATTTAATTGATCAAAGTGATAAAAATAAAAATGTTTAGCTTCAACCTAAAAATCCAATCTATATTAGAAAGATGGTGCTAGCACAAATGGACCATCAAAGGGACCATAAAAAGCAACCATAAAGAATGAGAAAGTAATTGACATGAAGGATGATGACTTTACTAAAGGAACACATACACATATAAAGTATTAGTAAAGAGACACTCATTGTTTTGATGAGTATTTGACATATTTTATGATTTTTCTTTAGAAATACTAGATAGGAGGTGGATTTATAAAGAATCAAAGAGATAATTGAAAAAATTAAGGTGTTTTTCTAAGCTTCAATTTGGGGTTTTTTTAGGGTTTTTGAAAAAAATATAACTAATTACTCTTTTAGAGAATGATGAAATTCTAACAACATTAGAAAAGAAAAAATTAATTAAAAGCACTAGATTTTGGTTTCAATTCAAGTCTAGATCATTAGGAAAATAGAGAGAAAATGATATATAAAAAGAGATAAATTGCTATAGAGGAGAGAATTTTTTATTTGGCTTTTGTTTGAGTTTATGATAAATTACATGTAAGGGTTTAATTTGGTCTGTTCATCCAATTTGATAATTTATATTGATCAAAAATATAAACCATAATTTTAAAAAACTTGCTAACTAAGTATAATTTTAATCAAGCTATTGAATGCTAAGGGTAATTTTTTCAACAAAAAAAAACAAAAAGAAAGATGATTGGTTATAAAGGTATATCTCTAGTGGTTCCTAGAAAAAAAATATATCTTAACTTCTAAGGTATTATGAATAAACCTATTAAAGTGAGCTTTTCAATGGAATTATCCTGGTTCATTGTATAACCTAAAAAAATTAAATTATTGAAGAAAATAAAATAAAATAAAAACTCTTATAGGTATAACACATGAATTGTTTATATAATTAAAAGTTTTGTGAAAAACTTAAACACATATACGGTCTCTTTTACCGTCCATGTAGAATAAAAAAAAGTACAAAATTAAAATATTACTATCAATTTGTTAAAAAAAAAACAAATAGATAAAAAAATTATTAAATGCTTTGAATCACAATGTCTTAACATGCGTTTATGATAAGTTTTTTTTTTAACCTAAATCAATTAAAAGCTCGTATCATAAACTTTGGTTTAAGATGCATCCTATATATATATATATATATAGTATAAAACCAGAAAAATCAAGAAAATCATCTTTTATACCGGATCAACCCATATTAAAACCATTAAAGTTATTCAAAAGTATATAATAAGATAGAAGTTAAATTATGTTTTATTTGATCTCTCCTTGTTTTCAATTAAGCACTCTTTCTTATTAATTATGAAATTAAGTTATACAATAATATTTCTTTAAGAACTAGAAAATAATTAAGAATACAAATTCAAAGTACATGGAGAAAATAACATATATTATGTTTTTTATATGTATAATCTATTACTGTTTAGTTGAAAAAGAAACATAATGCTATAAAAAGTATGCAAATTCTAAGTTAGGTATTTTTTTATTTTTTTATGTATATATGATCTATTATATGTTCAACTTGCCCCCCCACTGCAACGTTATTGATTGCAAATATTTGAATGTATGTAAGAAGTTGTACTGAATTTCTGTTTTTCCAGATGCCGCCACCTTTATCTTCAACCACACACACACATTTTTATGTGATGTGATTAATTAATTTGGAACTGATAGCAAAGCTAGCTAAGCTCTGACTCTTTTCCTGGAAGAGAAGTTGCTAAATTGGTTCTCTGGAATTTTTAACGACGTGATGATGTATTGACCATGTTTGTGTAACTCAACGTTTATATATATGTCTAAAGGATCAGAGTTCTACTCACCAAAGGTTGCAAACTTGCTATTTTGAACTCTTTTTTCTTTTCCTTTTTGAGATAGACGACGGGGCAAAGGTGAGAAGTTCTTTGAACTCCTCAAAGTTCTTTAATTAATTACCATTTTCTCATGTCTGTAATGACATATAGAAATTAACCTGGACAAGTGCAAAAATTAAGGTATAAAGATAGTGCTTCGTACTTAAAAGATAGTGATAGAAATCTTGGATGTAGAAACAAGGCTAGAGGGAGAGAAAACACACACGTTAAGTTACATGTACTTTCTACATCATGGTGTTTTTTTTTTTTCAATTATGAATTCAACTCTTACATTTGATACCAATGTGGGGGATTGTGGAAAAACAATTATGATAGCAATGGCTTATATACTATAATTAGCTATTTGACTCCTTTTCTTCGAGAGTCGTAAATGTTATTTAACAAAAAAAAAACTAGATTTGTAGGTTTTTTTGATATATTTTTTTACATGAAAAAGCAAAGTATAAATCAAAAAGCTTATGCAAGAATTTAATCAAATATATCAATAATAATATGTATGAATAAACAAAAAAACTTCATTAACAATAACTAAAAAGAAAACTAAAAAAAATAAAAAATGAATGTAAATCAATATGTTTAATCCTGCAAAATAAGACATTTACATGTTTGTGCCTCTAAGTTTTTTTATTAAAATCAATAAAAGATAAATACTTACAAAACTAATTAAATAGAATAAAAAAAATATTATACAAGGCTAAACATATTAAAAGTATTATTTTAAAATAAATATTTTTTATAGAATAAAGCTCATTTATATAAAATAAATCAATTATTCAAAAATTAAATACAAACAAAATATTAAAAAAAAAACTCAATTGAAGAAATGTTTGCAAAACTCGATAGCTTATGTCATGAGACTAAGATAAAGAGACAGAAAATAAATTGAAGATAACCACAAAACCAATTTTTTTTCTTAAAAAAAAACCACAAGAATGATACAATAATAAAATAAAATGAGAAAAAAAAACTAACAAACTGCATTAGCTTTCCAAACTCATTACCCGTGTCATTAGATTAAAAAGAGATTATTAAATTTAATCTCCAATAAATCAAACCTTAAAGGATAAAACTGGAAAAAAATCAATCATATAAAAATATTATAATTAAATGAATGAGAATGAAAATCAAAATAAAAAGTAAATTATATTGGAGGGTTATATATATGTGTGTGAAAAATTATAATTTAAGGAGTAAATTAAAAACATAAAAAAAATATAAAAAAAACAAAGGATAAAAAAAACAATAAAAAACATAAGAAATGAAATTAAAAAGTCAAAAGAAAAGGCATAATAGTATACTTTTTTTGAATAAGAGAAAGAGAGTAAAGAAAACAAAAATCATCACTAATAAGCTACTTATTTTCTCCTTCACGCACCACATTATTAGAAAGAAAACATGACTACACTTCTAAAGAAATAACAAAAGAAAAAGTTTGGTCATTAAATGAGATTACATGCACCACCTATATATATTAATGTGTAATAAATACATACTAATAACTTTTTTAAATAAAATGATATTTATTAAGTTAAAAATACTATAATGCTCTCCATGAGCCTTGATATTACAAAAAAACATTAGCGTTAAAAGACACAAATACTTTTGGACACTTCTTCTTCTTCTTTTTTATCTTAAAAGTAAAAATAGTTTTTTATTATATTCTAAGAAACGGATAACCGAAAAAGCTTTATTTTTTATCATTTAAAAAGATCAAATTGTTTTACTACCAAAGCTTTTATTTTTCAGTTCAAGAGCAAGAGCAAGAATATAATTTTATTATAAAAATTTATAATTAACCGTATCTATTGCTACAATAAAAACTCAAGCTATTAAATGTGAATTATATCCATGATTGATAACGTATTTGCATAAAGAAGAATAAGACGACGATGACGATGATGATGTTCATGGATCTGGGAAGTGACATTGAAATTCGAGTCTTAAACATCAAATAAAACTTGGGATTCTGGACATATATGGAGTCGAATTATGCAGCCATTACATATCCTACCAATCTCTCAAGCGTTCGAGTCTGCATTTAGGAGGCTCAAACAGCTATGCCTAGGTACGGTAGAGGTGGCCATGTTAGCCCCTCCATTTTCACACGCTCTGTGCTCGGCCGTCTCTCTTCCTTGCTAGTTGTTCTTTTTTTTTTAAAAAAAAAAAAACAAAGTCGTTGGCCTTCGATCGATAAAAAGAGTGATGTTATTCTTATGTATGGTTTATTAATCCCACTTTATACTACTTATTACGTAGACCATGGTATCCCTCAACAAGGTTTTCACAAATAATTACATTAAATATTGGTATTAGATTTATATTTGAAAAACATAGCTAAAAAAAAAAAAAGTCTTTCCTTTCCGATATTCAAATTCTATCCTTTTCTATTATCCCCAAATTTAATTTATTCGAAATAAATTATTGTTCCTACTGTATTTTTCTTGTTAAATTAATAATATTCTTTTGTGTTCCCAAATGTTATTCTCTAATAAATAATTATTTCAGAAAAAAATTAGAGTAATTAATATTTTGAAAGCATAGATTTTTATATAATTCTTTTTTAATTAAAAATTGAATTTTAATAAATAGAAAATAATATTTCAATAAAATTCGAAATATCAAATTAACATGCTCCGTGATTATGCCAAAGATAAGAGGTAGGTAGTCCATTAATTGAATAGCCCAAGACCCGATAAAAGTCTCAAAGAAAACATAAATTTGGAATATTAAAGTTTATTCCACATTAACTTATGAACATTTAGCTTCTTTTTTTTACGAACATAATGTGATAAAAATAATTTATATACGTTAAAACTGTATTTGGTAAAAAAAATAAAAATAACCCATGTTTCTATTTTAAAGAACGGAGACAGTATAAGTTAGAACTCAACATATGAAATGTTTAACTTCTTGATTAAATCAAAACTTACAAGTTCAAAAGGTTCATTCTATTTTCAATCTTACATTTCAACAATTATAATTTAAATTCTTTGAAGTTCCCCACCTTATTTTGGTGTTCTTTGTTCTATCTTTTTTTTTTTTAAAGAGCTGCGTGCCCTCAACTTCACTGGCAGGCTCCCATGGTTTTCAGTTTTTACATCAAACACACACATAAACAAAATCTTGACCTATATACTAAAATGTATATCATAGCCAAAAGAATTATAGCCTGGTCCATTGAGCAGACAAGATAGAGCCAGATAGAGTGTGCCAAAAAGCCATCACTTGCAGCCTTCGTGCTCAAACCGGTCATCATTCCCTGCAACAAGATCTAGCACCCACCAAGAACGAAGGGGATCCTTTAGTGAATTAAAGTTCTAAGCATCATTGTTGCCTACATAAAGGGATCTGTGTCTTGCTTCTCATAAACAAAGTAGGGCTCTCTATTAACAAATATTTAAAGAGTACGTGTCTTGAGCAAAAGCAAAGCATAAGGAAACCAGTTTTATTTTATTTTTTATTGAAGAAGCTGGGAAGTGGTTGAGAATGGAAGTTTGGGACCACCAATTATATACATGCATGCCCACAAATACAGATTGCAGTCTGGGGCTGTTGTCCTACAAATCTAGCCTCGCCCTAACAACTACATACACTATCCTAACTCAAATTTTCATAAACCCTACAGTCCCTAGGAACCGCAACAAACCCTAGTACCCTATTGTCTGGCTTGGGCCATGCCATGGTTTGCAAGGAAAGCTAGCCCTTAACGTGTTTAATCATTACTTTACCCCTTTCTCACCCTCTGATCCCACGCAGAGTAAATTGACGACATCTGCTTAATTCTCTTTCAAGATCCGTCCAATAAAGAAACAGCCAGGGGCTACACGGCTGAGCAAAGTTTCTAGACGTGGCAGTGGTCCGGTAACAAAGAAACACAATTGGACTCCACTGGCGCTCTATATTCCCAGTCGGAGAGCCAAATTGTAGGGTGACGAGGTTGGAGATGTCACACGGGTTGGGATCCCTCTCTACTCTTTATGAATTGGCTTGAAGCATACGAGATTAATGGTATGTTTAACATGCACCAAGTGCTTGCTCGCATGAATTGTCAGAGTTGATGGAATTTTTAACTGAGGGGATATGAAAGAATCAAGTTAGGCAAACAGGTTTTTCTTTTGTCTTTCTTTCTGCTACAAAGGAAAAATGAGAACCCGAGAAAAGTGGAAGGTCCTGAGATTAAGAAATGGATAAAATGAGGTGATTCTCGTGGTCAACATCTACACTGTTCGGGTGATTCTCGTGGTGAACGTCTACACTGTTCGTGAAGGGCTTTCGGAAAATTATTCTCAAATCCCATGTTGATTGGTTAACTTCATTAGTCATGATATTGGACTTTAAGAGCGAATTTTACTTGTAGAAATGTGAAAGAAATAACTACGATGATCTCGAAATAAAAATTTGCAGAAGGAACTCCAATGTGACTAAAAGTCGGGAAACCAAAGAACAGCTTTGAAGAATAGCAGGCACAAATCATACAAAAGGGAGATTCTTGAAGAAATCCCAACAATGGGGAGCAGACACCAGTAACAAAAAATTGATTGAACTACGCATATAAATGAAACACCCACAAATCATGACGAATCCAGGTGAAAAGAGTACCAAGCAACTTATCATAACTTTAAATTTGTAGCATAGAACTACCAAGTTTCCTATCCTTGCAAATTTACATCTTTCATGAACATGCATGTGATCCATGCACTTCCTTCTAAAATGTGGTTTTCTCATGGGCTTGATGGGCTGGAAAATATTATACCACTGAAGTACCATTGCGGCATATTAAAGACTCAAATTTCCAAGTAGCACATAAAAATTCTGCATATCAAAAAACAGCTACTATGTGGACGATTCAGTATACTATGAAAATAAATCTAGGATTTTGAGCTCCTAAAGAATCTAATGCACTGAAATGATCCATCATTGCTAGTATTTCCCCTACTTTTGTGGCCCCAGTTAACTAGCAGTCTGGTTATTCAAATGCAGATTACATCAAATCTCTAGCTTCATGAACCTCAATATGCTCTAAAACGAACTCTCAAGCTAACATATTCTCCTGGCTTTCTTTATATTCCATAAATTACACAGCTAAAACACCCACGGCATTGTAAATCTGATGTTGATTGCAATGAATTTGCAAGGGATGAATACTAGAAAATAAATATTGTATCAAGTTTATGTCATAACTGTTAACATTTTCTTTTGTAGTTTCTCTCTCTCTCCTCTTGGATGATTTTCATGTGACATCCCATGCACTTGAATATGATGTCTATTTATATCTATGATATACATACTCTAACAGGCTTCTTTTATTGACAAATTTTTTTGCTCTCGTAAATTTAAAGCTGTGCAATCAAGGCATTTTTCTTGTTGGAACTCGTTGAAGTTTTGACACTACACGTATGATCATGTCTTTTGTACAATGCAAGACAAACTTCTAATAAGAACAAACTTCACTGAAACAACACAAATCCAGAACCCATAAATGAAGGCAACAATAAATCTCGTAGTAGGTAAGTTCAATCCTGCTATAATAGAACACATTCCAACTCCTCCCCATCAGTCTCCCGTAATTGATGCAAGAGATTGTCATTAATACAACACAATTTCTCTGATGCAAGCGAATATTGTCATACCAAGTAGAATCTTGATGAAATGAAAACAAAGTTTGTTGAACATTAAGAAATTGCACTAACGTAAGATGAGAAGTTATTTTCTAGCATGTGATTTACAAGTGCAAGGAGATACAATTCTTTTGTTCTAGCTGACTTTATCATTACACTGTTCTTATTTAAATGATTTTTGTTCAAACGGAGTTCAGCAAAACAAACTGTAAGTCAATGACATAGTATTGTATAACTCAAACCCATTTCCTTCTATAACATATTCAGCATTTGTCATTGCAAAGGTGTCTCTGAAATGTTCCCGTGGAAAGTATGTTCTATAGGCAATCTAATTTCAAATTTATGTCTAGACAGTTTAGAACCAACTGGAAGTTCATTTCCAATTACAATTTCTAGTCAAATGACATTTGAGCCACCATAACTTTCCAACTAAGGATAACTAATCCTCCAAACGGTCTTAATTTGGTATAAAATTCCTTAAATAGCTAGTATACAAAGTATAACACAGCAGAGTTGTACTGTTATCATTTAAAATTGCACACTAGCCTTGGCTATTTGCATAATTATTTGATGGACAGAAATGTAAGATTTGATTAGAAAGATTGGGAAGGTGACTATGCCTTTGCTGTGGAAGGTGACAGAAATGTCAAATTCCTCCATGGCTTTTTGCTGTGGAAGATAAGCGTGCCTTTGCTTCCAAATGAAACATAAATATAGATAAATAAATGGTTTAGCATTATTTCAAACTAAAAGGGATTGTATTAAAAATAATATCCACCAGTGTTCTGATGTTGTTTTAAATCGTGTGGTTTACATTTGATCTTCAATTGATGTCGCTCAAGCTACTGCCTCGTGCGAGAGCTACATTTAGTAGCAATAATGCAGAAAGCATGTGACTAGTCTAATTATGTGTCAGCACTAAATGAAAACAAACTGTGGATGACCTAAAATGGTACTGTACAGGTAATGAAAAGAAGAAATCATTTCAAGAAACAAGACTTTATTGGGAAGGGAGAAATCCTAACCGTAGAGTCAAGCAAATATGTAGTGATAATGAAGAGGAGAGACCATGCCATGGGTCAGAAAGTTTCTCAGCCTCCGAGTTTTCCTCACAAAATCCTTTTTTTTCAAACATCATCAAGATTTCAATGAGAAAGTCTTATATCATGCAAGCATCTCTAAATATAATAATATATATAGTTTCTTGCAGGGGCATTAAACAAGAGCAGTAGACAAGAAATATTTCCAATTTTATCATCAAAGTCACATCTATTAACGTCCATTCTAATTAATTAAAGAATTTATTTGTATAATGATATCAAACGAGCAAGTATTTCAACAGAGAGAGAGAGAGAAAGAGTCAGAAGTAAGAGAGAAAACCACTCCACATTTTTCTTTTCCTTAACCTTTTGAACTTGAATGTTTTGCTTATTCATGCATGGCTGGCAACGCCCATACCGCGTCAAGAAAATAGAAAGAATGAAATTGGTTTGGTCTTTCTGTTCGGTCCAAACAAAGACGACACCCAATTTTCGATTCAATTTCAAACCGGCAAACTTACGGGTAAACAGGGAAAAAGTCAAGTTCAAGTCCAAAACTAACGTAATGGAATCGAACCCAGATGACAAAACATAATAAATAACACAAACAAACAAGAAAACAAGAAACATGCCATCACTACATTAATACACTGCCTCTTACTTGCTTTCCTTTCTTGTCCTAACAGGAGAAAGAAACTTTAGATATCCTCCGCATCAAAGAAAGGAAGAATGTGAGAGAGAGAAAAAGAAGAAGAATAATAACTTAGCATTGAAATTTGCACAAAAACAAGAACATGTTAAGCATTGCCTCTCATCAGTCCTCATTCTTCCTTTTCTCCTTTTATCCTTAACTCCTACTTGAATGGATGTGTCAAATTTACTTCTTTTCTTACTACATTTTATCATCATCAAATAATTTTTTTGGCCATAAGTACATGGAAAAAAAGAGCTCGCTAATATAAAAGAGCGAGAAAAGACGAGAATGACGTTGTTTGTTTTCATGATCTTGGATTCGGAAAGAATTGCGTACCAGCCATGAAAGTGTTAAGTGGAGCGGGATATAAAGAGGAAGGATCAAGAAATGAAGCTGTAGTAGACGCCACCGTTACACCACCACCACCACCAGTAGCTGAAATTGTGGCAGATGTTGTGGCTGTGCCAGCTGCGATTAAATTGAGTGGCTGTACTCCACCACCACCACCAGAAGATGTCTCACCAGGTGCCAAGTAGTTGCTTTCAGGGCCATGATCATAAAGAATTCCTTTAAACACATGCCCTCCAATGTTTACGGCAGTTTGATAAGCTAACATCTCGCTTTCATCAATGCCACTCACTCTAACACCACGAAATAATGCCGGAGAGCTCACTTCTGCTGGGAAATTCCCAAGTTCTAACCCTAAACCAAAGAAAGCCACAAAGAACCCATTAAAATAGATTACATTAGATTTTGATTAAATTAGTACTGAGATAAAAAAAAAAAAAAGGGGGGGGGATTTTTATAAAATTATATTTTATGTATATGAAATGGCACGCAAAAGCAAGAAAGAACAAACACACGCTCATATATATTATACACGCAGACATCAATCAACACACAGAAAGAGGAAAAATAGTTTCTTCCCTGTAAATCTACTCGTCAGGATTGCTTACTAACAGTATTCATACTAGGAAAAGTTGAAAAACAGCTGATGGGGTTTCTCATGGAGGCCCATTTTCATTACACACGCAATCGATATGGCCTCTCTCTCTCTCTCTCTCTCTCAAGATTCTCTCTGTAAGGGTGTGTGTGCCTCTGAATTCTTCTAAAGAGTGGATCTTTAGAATTGTGAGTGACTCGTTTCACTTGAAAGACAGGAGGGGAAAGTAGAGGAAAAGAGACATTGCATAAACATCGTGTATATAGATATTGTCTTGACCTGACATGTTATTAGCCAAGTGAGTGCAAGCAAGAGAAGAAGGGCTTGGATTTTCTCTCTGTCGTTTCGGATTCTCTCCGCGAATTTGCAGTTGTTGCTGTTGCTGTTGCTGCTGCTGGAAAATAGTTAATTGATGCTGTCTTTCGCGGCGTTTAGAGGCAGGAACCCAAGTGCTTTTCACATGAGTTTGACACTCAAATCCTCTACTCTTACAACAAGTCCTACACCTCATGTGTACACAATCTTTCTTTGCTTGGTTGCCACAATCTTGGCAACTTATGCTACCTCCTACTCCAGAACCAACAGGCCTCATCATCATGAAAGCTGCTGCTGCTGCTGATCTTGATGAGGATTCATCAGAGATGTTGATTGAAGCTCTACTGGGTCCTACACCTAAACCAACAGCTGACGAGTAGAGATCTTGCTGTGGATTTTGGTGTCTTTGGTGAAGAAGTTCTTGGTGGTGGTGGTGTTGCTGCCATAGCTCAAAACCCTTGTAAGAATTGTCTTCACTTCTGTAGCAAAACCAGTTTTCTTGTGGAATTTCAGTTGGTGGGTTGTTATTGTTCTGTTGCTGTTCTTGGTTATTACCACTACTACTCCTATCTCTTCCTAATGAGAACAAGCCAGCCATTTCTCCTCCTCTAATCCTGACCCAGACCTCAATTGTGAGAGAAAATCCATAATCAAGAAAACCCCACTCTATTTTTTTGTCTTTAGCTTACATCCCAACAAACATAAAAAGGGTACACCTTGAATTCTCCAGAATTTTGGGTTTTGAATTGAGATGGGGAAGGGGGAGAGAGAGAGAGAGAGGTGACAGAGTGTAAGAGTGATCGTAGTACTCGATCTTTGAATTCTTGTTCCTTGTTTTCTTGTGTCCTGTGTATGTGAAAAATGTCTCTCTCTCTCTCTCTCCTCCCTCACACAGTCACTTACTCTAGCTATCTTGTTTCTCTAAATAACTGTGTCAACAAGCAGCAAGTAGTTTCTTGATTAGTTTCGGCTTTTGTTGGATTTGTTGTGGCCCTTTTTTGGTTGAGGGGGTGTAAGAGAAAAAAAAGAAAGCGTTAATCGCGCCTTCAATTCCTTTTCTGGATCATTTAATTTTACGACACAGAATTACAGCTGATGCTGCCTCTGCAAACGCCGCCATGCTCTCTCTCTCCTAGCCCAATTTAACTCTCTCACTGCCCATCTCTCCGATGTTCCCTCTTTAGCTTTCGCCGAACAATGCTTCTCTTGTTGTTGTTTTATTTCTGTGCGTCTCTAAAACCAACCGAACTGAGCAGTCTCTTCATTGTCCCTCCTTCCCTCCCTCTCTCTAAAAATGGCATGATCAGTCCTCGTGTTAATCCAACGGTTAAAGTTATGACACGTGTCAGCCAGCGGCTTTTGCATCTTTCGCCCTTTGTACCGGAAAACCCGCTACTTTTTTTCCCTTTATTTTATTGGTTAATTTTTATTATCTCCTATTTTTTCACTAATTACACTTATTATAATTGATTTCATCCCTTTCTGGCGTCTATTCACCTTTCCCCTTAATTTATGTCCATATGTACAATAACCATAATAAAGTCTTAAATTACTTTAAGGTTTAGCTGTAAAGCATAATAATATATATTCTCTAGTCTATTGTTCCATGCAAGTGTGTCTTGCTGAGGGCAAGCTTGTAAGTTGATGTTCTTCTCTTCTGATGTAAAACAAAGACCATCTCAACTTCTTCTTCTTTTATTATTAAGTTATTCTTGACTTGGATCTTATACAATCCAACCACTATGAAAATGACGTGTGCATGAAATCCTGATAAAAACACAAAATAACTTTAATAAAACAACTTAATTATAATCTCAGCCACCACTTGAATAGGATATGACCATGCAGTTATCCATAGCAAAGGAGCGGTGTTGTTCATGATCAGTTTGTCGATGCAGAGAGATTTGGGCAGTGAAAAAAAGTGCAGCAGCATTCATGAATTCTGAGAAACAATAATCATGTGTTGCATGTATTTGTGGCTGTAGTCCAGGGGGACACAGCGCCACCTACTCGTACCTTTTCAATTTTCTTTTCTGATTTGATTCAATGTCAAGTATATTGAAAGATTATCATGGCTATAAAACTACCATATGGTATCAACAAGTTCGATTTTTGGACCTTGTTGTTTTGTAGGGTTTCTTAGATAATGTGCGCTTGCCAAGGTACTAAAGAACAAATGGGAGTTGACTAACTCATTCAAGGACCCATCCTGTCTTCTCATGTCCATGTGTGGCAGCATTCTCTGATGGAAAAAAGTTTGTGGCGGGTACGCATCATTCTCAACAATTAATGGATTTCTTCGACTAAAATTACAGCACTTCATGATCTTGCCTCTCATATAACAATCAAACAGGAGTAACTGTAACTTCGAGATTTGGCATCGTGTTCTGGATTTATGTTTTCGGATGATTATTAAACGGATTTATTATGTTTTAAATAGTACATTAAATCAAGATTAAAAAAATATAAATTTTTAATTTTCTTACAAAAACATTATTTACCAAGAAAAATAAAACATACATGCTTAGTTCAACTGTTTATATCAATAATAAATCAAATTAATATATTTTTTAATCATTTTAAATAATAACTTTAACTTGTATCCCTAAATGGTTTACACAAGTATAGTATCTTAACCTGAAGATTATGAGTTTTGATAGGTCATGGTTTCTTAAATTAATCTCATTTAAAAAATAATATGTGAAAATCATAACTCAAAATAGAGCTATATCTTTTTGGATATCCAACTTCATGTTGAGCCTTGACATAACCATACCCAACTTTATATCAGACACGAACACGTCCACGCCACGTCTCACATTGAAACTAGACATGTCCACACCCAATTCCATAGTGAACTTGGAAACATCCATGTCCTGTTTTCTCACATGTTTTCTCCTAGGCTTCAAGTGTGAATTGAGCCCATGTCCTTTATATTGGACGCATAACTGACGAATCACTTTACACTAAGCCCCGGATGCTTTAGGTCTAGGTTAATAATTATGATACTCATCACATTCTATTAAATATAAACAAGCAGTATATGCTTATATGAATTAGATGTGATAATACGAGCAGTAAAATAATATTATTTTACTATTACAAGATTACATCTTTATTCCTCCTACATTATCTAAAACAAGTCAAGTAAGGTAATATAAAAGGAAGTATGAATATACAGTAAGAGGTTTGAAAACTCGATACTCAAAGACAAAAACACATTCTTTTCTTCTTCTTCCTTAATTCTATATCTTCTTTCTTTTTCTCTTTTCTATCTTCATAAAATCTCATTAATACTTACATTAATGTTTTTTGTTACATCCTAAAATAAAAATGAGTAATTATTACATTTTATGTATCACAGCCGTACAACACAAGAGCAAGCAATATGCTCCATCTTAGGACATAAACAGGAATATATAGGAGGTCATCATAATCCTAACCGGTAACTAATTGTAGATAGTTAAAAATCAAAGAGAAGCGAATTTAAGAACTCTCTTGATCCATGAAAAGGAAACTTGAGAAAATTGGAGGGAGGAAAAAAAAAACATGATATGTTACTTTGGTTTTAAGCTAAAATCTAACAACCAAACAAATTGCTCTAACTCGAGTTATTGTACTGAATCAAGTTGGGGATCGAAATCCACTTACCATTAATGAAGCAATTGGAAAATATCTTTTAAATTTAATTAAGCGATCGAAAATCAATCTTTAAGGTGTTAATGAAGACCTTAAAGATTTAGTTAATTTGATGAGAAGAATAAAACCACCCACTCATATACATATATACATACACACACAACATTAAAAAAGAAATTATATATATATATATGTATAATTTCTTTTTCAATGTTCCTAGCTATGGATAGTTTATCTCATATCAAAGGGAGATGAATTTAGTTTTAGTATATAAAGAGTTTCAAAGTTGTTCTTATTAGTAATTAAAATAAAATAAAATAAAAAGAACACCTTATTTTAACTTCAAAGAAAGAAAATCAACTATGGATCCTTTCATATATAATTAAATGCATGCCCCAGAACAAAATTAATTCTTAAGGATATTTTTTAAAAAAGCAATTCTGATGAATATTTTTAGTTAAAAAAAATTGATATGTTGAATAAAACAAACTATAAGAATACATTTAAAAAAACAAAAGTTGCAAGCATTGTGAATTGTTTAAAAAGAATTGGTTAAAACTTAATAATTTTTACAAGTAAAACAATTAAACTAATTTCAAAATATTTTTTTAAAATTGTGGAAATACCACCTCGCTATTATTTGAGAAGGGAACTAACTAGGAAGAAGTAGCATCTCTATTAACTGACCTCTCTTGCCATAAAATCTTTTCCTAACTTGAAAATTTATTATTTTCTGTGTTAGTTTGATCTTGAAAATTCCCTTAATGTTAGAGCCAAATTCTCTCGGAGGTCAAGGGCCACTTATAGTTTTTTATTCAATCTCCATGTTATTGCATACTTTTTTTTTCTCTTTATAAAATCTTAATCACGTGTTCGAAAGTGAATTGCTAGCTTTTGGTACGAGCTTTTACCCTAAGATCAAATTTTAACATAACCATTTAAAACAAAATCATTAGTGAGAATAGAGGTGAGGCATTTTATCCACGTTATTCTGATGCACATGAGAAATTCAAGTTGTTAATCAAGTAATTATTATGGAAGATAGAGTTTAATTCTTTTTTTTCCGTGGATGTTCTAACCCTTAACCATATTAACTAGTTAAGAAATCGTTTGGTTTAGTTTTATATTTCTTCTTCTTTAAAGGGGAAAAAATACAAAACTTGTATGCTTTTGTTTTTTGCATTTGGGAATTTTAAAAATTGAACAATGTTGTTTCCAAAATCATAACCCTAAAATCATTTAGAGAGCTTGTCACTATCTAGTCCTATCCTGATAGGAGCTGCTTCCCTCTGATTAGGCAAACTATTTCTAGACCTTATAGTTTAATACTTACTCTTACTTGGTAAAATTGTTATTTTATATGAGATTAGGAATGCTAAAAAGCACACTCATTGAGGCTTTGAGCACCATACATACACTACCTCCATATGCATGTTACGAATTTCATTATAAGTGTGTGTGTGTGTGTGTGTGTTTAGGGTGATCTTCTACTCAATGCTACATAATATATATTGAAATATGAGCCCTTTTTTTTTCTTGGAACTGCGATCATATCTTCCTTTCTTCGATAATTTCTTTAGGTGATGGACGATGACAGTTTGATTCAAGCACAACGAATACTTGAGAGAAGTTATTTTTTAATTGTTATATACTTGCATTCTTTCAATGCATAATATTTTTCTAATTATGAATTTTACTTTATTTTAAAAATGTATATTGTATTGAACTTGAGCTAAAGTATATATTTGTCATAAAATGTTGTGAATATTAGATTAAGTAATTAATAGATGGAGCACTGAGTTTAATAAATAGCTCCTGTTCTAGTTATTCAATGCTTGATTTTAGTATTTTTCAAGTTTAAAATATATGTTTAAAAGTGTAGTTGTGGCTATTTTTTAAAATGTTTTTTACTTGAAAATACATCAAAATAATTTTTTTTAAAAAAAAAAATATTTTTGACATCAGCACATGAAAATAATTTGAAAATATAAAAAAACAATTAATTTGAAGCAAAAAAATTAACAAAATTTTAATTTTTTTCAAAAGTACTTTTGAAACGTAAAAATAAATAAGGTAAAGATTTAACTCGAATAATTAACATCAATTGTTGAGTTATTTGTAAAGGATGATATCGACATTTTATATGAAAGCAAGGATGGCTTAATTAGTTCACAGATTATAAAAGTTTGTGGGAATGCCATTAGTAACTGTAGGAGTGTCAATAGCAGTATGCATCCCTAGTTACACTCAAGATAGACCAAAATTTAATATATTTTAATAATACAAGTGTTTTTTTAACTTGTTTTAGACATAAAATCTCTTATAATTAAGTTTAAAATAAGTTATTCATATTAAAGAATGTCTTAATTCTTCGCAACTAATAATGATAAACTCACTAGTCAGAATATTTTCTATCAATCAATACTTTTTTAAATTCGATAAAATAAGAATCTATAAATGTTATTTCATATAGGGTATAGATAAAAGAATTTTTTTAATATATTTATTTTTGTTAAATAATAGATTTATCTTGTTTTATTTATTAAGGATAGGATAATATTTTCAGCTTAACCTACATATAAGCTCTTTGTATCTAGGTTAAAGTAAAAACAATAATACAAATCAATTGAGAAGAATTCTAACCTCTTTCTCTTTCATGTTCATATTTATTTTTGTGTTAATTGAATTGTTTTAACATGGTACCAGAGCAAGTTTTATGGAACGAGACTTAATCTCAAACACAGCTTTTGTGCATTCAACAAAAAAAAATTAAAGTGATATTTTATTTTCTGTTTTTGTAAAATCTAGTATTTCGACTTTTCTCTAGCTTCTAAAATTTGATATTTCTACGTTTTCCCTACAATTATTTTAGTATTTCATATTTTGCAACTTGTGTTGTGTTTTGAATTAATTATATAATTTTAAAAAAATATTTGTTGAGTATCTGTGATATCTGGTACTTTGTCTTTCACTTTTTTTGCATTCTAGTTCTATTTTTTTTGTTAATTATGGCAATGATTTGCTTCAGTTTGTAAGTGTAAGTTTAGATAGAAAGAATTATTCATACTGGAGTTATGTGATGAGAAATTTTTTTAAAGATAAGAAGATGTGAGGTATCTTAGTGGAACTTATTGATACCTAAGAATATTGAGGAAAGGAATGTTGTTTTAATAGTCACATGGAAAACAAATAATGCAAAGATCATTACTTTGATAAAAAAAATTATCGAGCATTCCATAGTTATGTATTTGGCGAAGTATGAGACAATAAGAGAGGTTTGGGATGATATATAAAGGTTATTCACACAATCAAATTTTACAAAACAAGATTAGTTAAAGAGTAACATACAAGATCTTCATCAGAAGAATATGAATATTCAAAAGTTTTATTCTGCTATGACAAATCTTTAAAATTAATTGGCTCTTATAGAATCAGCAAAATTAAAGATGTGTGGTGTCTATATTAAGCGTAAAGAGCAACAACATTTGGTACAATTTTTAACAGCATTTAGCAATGATTTTGAAGGACTTAGAGATTCAATTCTTCATCATTCTTCACTACTTTTTGTTGACTTTATTGTCAGTGAGTTACTGGCAAAGAAATATATCTTCAGTCTTACTTTGAAAAGAAAATTCTTTTTTATTAAAATTTTTTTATGCTAGTAGTACCTTTTAAGTCATCCTCTAATAATCAAAATAACCCTTACACAAGAGTTGGCTTTGATGAGTGTAGTTTTTGTAAGCAGAAAGGTTATTGGAAAGCTCGATGTCCCAAGTTGAGACAATAGAATTAGGTTTGAAAGCATCGCAACCAGTCACAATCTAATACTCATAGATCACCTTAGAGTTATAAACCACCATACTATAATACTGTAGCAGCAGCTTCATCAAACTCTATCACCGATCTTAATACTCTTATTAAGCAATTTCAGAAGTTTCTCTCCTTATAGCCACAAGCAATATCTGTTTTTTTTCATAAGTCGGTTGCCTCATAGCTTTTTGGGTATGTCACATTCTGAATAAGTCTTAGATTCTGGTGTTTTTCATTATATGTCTCTGGAGTCTTCATCTTTTATCTATATATCTCATTCATCCTTCATTCTTATTATAACTATTGATGGCATTCCCTTACCTTTAACAAATGTTGGTTCTGTTGTCACACTTTACTTGTCTCTTTCTAATGTTTATCTTATTCCAAACCTCAAATTGAATCTCGTTTTTGTTGGTTAAATATATGATTTTGGTGATTATTTATTTATGTTTTCTAGTTTTTTTTTTCATGTACAAGATTTGTAGTCTTAAAAGTTGATTGTGACAGACTATTAGAAGCATGAATTATATATTTTGGATGAGTGTCACTGCTATTATTACTATTATTGTTGATTTGTCTTCCTTTTATTTGAATATTTCATCTTCTAGTTTTTATTTATGGCATTCTCATCTAAGTCATGTTTTGTCTTCTCGTTTAAGATTTTTGACATTCACCGGAGCTTTAAAAAATTTAAAAACTTATGTTATTTTTTATTACAGTGAATGTAAACTAGCAAAATCTTTTATTTTATCTTTTAATCAAAGTATTTCTATTTCTTCTTCACCTTTTGATTTGATTTATTGTGATGTAGGGAACCTTCTCATATTATCATAAAAGAAGGGTCTTGATATTATGATTTATTTATTATTGATTATACTAGTTATTAATGGGTTTATTTAATGAAACAATGTTTTGAATTCTATGAGATATATATAGCATTTCGAGCTTTTATGAAAACTCAACATTCATTCTACTGTAATTAAATATTTTAAGTGTGATTTGGGTAAGGAATATACTTCTAATAAATTTTATCAATTGTTTGCCTTAGATAAAACCATTAACCAAACTTCATATACAGATACTCTTGAGCAAAATGGTGTTGCTGAAAGAAAATATAGGCACATTATTAAAATTACTCATTTTCTCTTGTTATTTACTTTTGTTCCTAGTGAGTTTTGGGAAGAAGTTGTCTTTACAACTGTAAGTTTGATTAATACAATCTTATTTTCTCATAGTTCAAGTTTGTCTCATTTTAAAAAGTTATATGTGTATGTCCTTGATTATTCCTCCTTTAAATTTTTTTTTTGTACTTATTTCATTCTTCATCCTCATATAGAACGCAGTAAGTTGTCCTCTCATTCTACTATTTGTGTCTTTTTGGGTTATGGTAAAGGTAAAAAGAGGTATCATTTTTTTATCCAATAACTCATAAACTTTATATGTCTAGTCATGTTATCTTTTTTAAGCATATAAATTTTTTTTCTATTTCATCTATTACTCATAACTTGACTAGACCTAATATTATTCATATAGATTTTTTTTTTTTAGGATTCTGATAATATATCATCATGGGTTCCTAGTACCTCACATACCTTTGACCAATTTGTACTCATCATCCTACAGGTACTAACACTTTATTCTTTCGCACATTTGAAGTTTCATTCTCATATGCAACCCTTCAAGCTTCGTCTAAGATCGTGGATCCACCTCATATCAATCAATACATATTTATAAGTTCATAAAACTATCATATTTTACTTATTTTTGTTATTCTTCATCATTTACTTCCTTTCTAGCTTTTATTTGTTGTCTCTCTGAGCCCTAGAGATAATTCTTAATTTTTTTTTGCAGTAAATTATGAATGAGAAACTTTCTACTTTTTATAAAGCAAATACTTAGGACTTGGTTTCTCTATCTCTTAGTAATAGTGTTGTTGGTTATCATTGAGTGTATAAGATCAAGACTAACTTTAATGGGTCTATTGAGCAATAAAAAGATAGGTTGGTTATAAAAGGATACTTTCAACAGTATGATATGGATTATGAGGAGATATTTACCCCTGTTGCAAAAATAACTATTATCCATACTCTTATTATTGTAGCTTTAGTTCGTTAATGACATATCTCATAACTTGATGTTAAAAATACCTTTTATAATGGAGATCCTCAAGAAGAAGTTTATATGGTGCCTCCTCCTGGTATTTCATATGACTCTGGGTATGTTTATAAGTTTAAGAAAACGTTATATGATTTCAAACAAGCACTTCGTGCTTGGTTTGAGAAATTTCTTGTTGTGATCTCATCTCTTGCATTTATTTCTAGTTGTCATGATTCTACTTTTTTTTTATTAAAAGTATTGATACATGTCATATCATTTTGTCCTTATATATTGATGACATAATTATTATTAGTGATAATATTGATGGTATCTCACTTTTGAAGACAAAACTAGCTAGACAATTTGAAATGAAGGATTTGGGTTCTTTTTGATATTTTCTAGGTATTGAGGTAGCTTATTCACCTAGATGTTGTCTTTTTTCTCAATCAAAATATGTTACAGATATTCTTAAGCGGGCTAAACTTATTGATAACAACACTGTAGACATTCCCATTGAAGTTAACACAAGATATTCTTCTTTTGATAGTTTGCCTTTAACAAATCCTACTTTATATCATAATATTATTAGGAACTTGATATATCTCACCATTACTTGTCCGGATATTGTTTATGTTTTTCATATTATTAATCAATTTATTTCTTCTTTTACTATTGTTCATTTGATAACTATTCTTCATATTTTACGATATATTCAAGGTATAGTCTTTTATAGCCTCTTACTTTCATTCATCTTTTTCTTGGAGTTGCGTATATATTTTAATATTGATCATGATAATGATCCCACAGATCGCAAATTGGTTACTGGTTTCTGTATCTTTTTAGGTGATTCTCTCATCTTTTGAAAAAGTAAGAAATAATATATTGTTCTCAATCTTCAATCGAAATAGGATATCATGCTATGAAATCTACTACCAAAGAGATCATTCAGTGACATTGGTTACTTAGATATATAAGAGTTTTACTTTCTCATCCTATTACTATATATTGTGATAACCAGAGTTTTATTTAAATTGTTCACAACTTAGTTTTTCATAAATAAACTAAACATATTGAGATTGATTATCATCTTACTCGTCATTATATCAAGCATGACACTATTACTTTGTTTTTTGTTTCTTCTTCCTTACAGATTGCAGATTTCTTTATCAACTCACATTTCATTTCTTGTTGTTGTTTTTTAGTTAGGAAACCCTCGATACTTGTAGCTGACACATTATGAGTTTGAAATGAGATGTTAAATAATATATTTATCATTTTTTTATTTATTAAGGGAATAAAAATATTTTTAGTTTAACCTATATATAAGCATTTTGTATTTAGGTTAAAGGAAGAACAATAATACAAATCAATTGAGGAGAATTCTAGCCTCCTTCTCTTTCATGTTTGTATTTATTTTGTGTTCATTGAATTTTTTTAACAATTTTGTGTTAGATTATGTATCAGCTCAAATTGTTCTAAGGCATCCAATGAAGAAACTTGTGTTATGAACAAGTCACCAATTAATGAACTTAAAACTCAATTTGTATATACATCTTTCTATGTTTAAATGATCCTAGGTTGAAGTTTCTTCAAGCTTGTTTTTAATTTGATTTGATTTTAATTTTTTCAACAATGTATTTTATTATAAAAATAAAGGTAGAGAGGTTTATAAGAATTTTCATTTATGTTTTTGGATGAAATAATGTTAGATTCAAGGTTTTTAAATACTCTTATATTTCAATTACTAAAAACAGCTTTGATGACCGGAAAAGAAAGTTGATATAGACATATAACATGTCTTTAATTATTTGATTTGAAATATATTCTTTACCAACTTAATAACATAATTTAATTTTTATAGTCTGGTTTAATAATTTTAACTTTTATGTTAAAATAAATATTTAACAAGGTATTAAAGTCATGAGCTTAAATCATATTATTTTCATTATAATTAAATAAATAAATATAAAGTATATGAATTTATAAAAGTTTTAAGTTTAACTAACTTTCACTTGAAATGAAATGATGTATTGCAACTTTTTAAAACCACAATGATGAAATTAAGTTACAATAACTTTGTTTACTAGTTCAATGAACAAGAGAAAAGTAAAGAAAAGTTATTAAAAATGTCCCTAGCTTGAGTGTTGGAATATTTTGTTTATTAGTTTTCATAAATTACATCTAACATTTTCAATCTTCCATCGACATGGATTTATAGAAAAATAAAAAGATGAAAGTACCTTGTATATTAATAACCATCACAATACCCTTGTAATTGGATAACAATTCCTCTCTCTTACATTTTGTCGAACAATACAAATACAGACACAACGACGGTATCCTAAGCTACGCGTTGCATTCAACTCTTTCTCCACCGTATACTAAAATAAACCTAGCCCAATCCAACTTCTCATAATATCCTGGGAAGGGGAAGCAGATTGGTTCGACATGGGCATTGTAATGAAAATCCTCCTGCAAGCTCATTGGTTGTATTTTCTTGCAATGTATAAATCGCAGAACAAGTTTCTGAAAGCAATTTGGAAGCAATTATCCCTGCCTTCTATGTGATACATTTAAGGGTTTGGCAATGGTTTCTCTAGACTGGGTTTCTGTAATTCTAGGTATCAATTGAGACACCATATATTGTTGCCATTCTTAAATCATAATCATGTCAATGTTGTTGCACTGTATCCACTGAGGAAGTCACCTACATTATTCTTTAATTTGCATCAGCATGGCATCCGTATGGACGTGTTTATGCCCCGGGGAATCAGGATAAGACTTTTCGGGCGTGGGATATAAGAAAGTTTTCATCGCGCCTGTCGCTATTCTCAATGGGAACTTGAATGTGGTTTGTTCAATTTGCTTCTCAGCGGTTGGCCAATTCATGTCGATAGCTGAACCTGCAGATTTGTGCATGTTGATGGTACACTGCATGACTGCAGAAGGCGGCAAGAGATACCTTCAAATAGAGAGAGTTTCAGCACATTTTCAAAAGAAATTCGTTAATTTGCGGCTGACTTCGGCAAATTGGGTTGACATGACAATTCCATTAAAACGGTAAAATAAGAGGAGTTAAAATCATAACAGATGGTAAATGGCAAATTTATAAATATTGTTCACCATGTTGATGTAGTCGAGCTTGCAGGACCTATGGATTCTAAACAGTTATACGGGGATTTGTTTTCAATAGACTATGCAAAAATTCTATCATATGCTTTTATGGAACAGCAATACAAGTTTATGTTAAAACAAGTTCGATCAAGATAACGACATAAATTTTCTCTGGTTTTTACTTGTAGTGCTTTATCTTTTAATTTTGTATTTCATAATAATTTTAAATCTAATTTCATCCAATTAGGTCATAGAAAGATCTAATTGAAAAGAAAAAAAAATTAAAAAGAACAAAAAAAACAAGAAGTTAGGTGCACAATTAGATTCCCAAATTCTTTTGATGTATTAGGTGATAATTTCATGCTTGTATTTCCACGAATGATATAACAAGTCAAGGCCCGAATATATTTTATCTAAAGTTTTGTTTATTCCATCAAAAATAATTTTTTAAAAATAATTTTTTAAATTTTCATATATTTATTATTAAAAAACTTATTAAAAAAATATTTTTTCAGTCAAAAAAAAAATTAGCTTGATTTTCATAAAAGTATTTTCTCTTCTAATTTGAATGGAAAACATTTTCTGAAAGTTGTGAAAAATTTAGAAATATCATATTATTTATTAATTATATAAAATTTGATTATCAAATTTTTTATTGATATATATATATATATATATTGTTTTGATTTTTTTTAATTTCATCCCTTAGAATTTAATTTTTATATTAACTATGATTTTTATTTTTATAATTATTATTTACTTTTTCCTTATCATTTTTTAATTGAAATTTTTTATCTATCAAATTTGATCCTCATTCTTTTAATTTTTATTTATTTTATTTGAGATAATTTATGAAATGGTAATTATTATTATTTTAATTTCTTCATCTTTCATTTTTTTAATTTGTTAGATTTGATCTCTATTATTTTAATTATTATTTAGTTTATTTGAGATAATTTACAAAATTATTTTTTTAATTTTATTCTCATTCAACTTTTTAATTTGTGAGATTTGTTTCTTATTATTTTAATAAACATGAAAAAATAAAATATTAATAAGTTATTTTTCTAGCTTATTTTTCATGACATAACTAAACACTAGAAAGTATTTTCTAATTTATTTTTTATTATACTATTAAATATCAAAAAATAATTCATTTTTCTATAATTCACTTTCTAAAAGAAAACAAACTTTCCAGCAAACAAACAGAGCCTACATTTATATATTTAGTATTATGATGCAAGATGTTTGGTAATATCATTGCTCTCACTTATACAAAATATGAAAGAATATTCTAATATTAAATTAAAGATCCATGTTATTATCCACCATTTATGTTCATAAAAAAATATCAAAGAATATTCTAATTTAAGATTTGTGGTTTGCATTGCTAATACTTAGTGTTTTTTTTCTAGTTATCTAATTTTATTTCTTTTTAATTTCATTATTCTAATATATATTATTATGATTTTGTGTCGATGTTTTTTTCACTTTCCATGCTCTCACTTATGCCTAAGTGTTGATGAATATCTAATATTAAATTAAGAATTGATGCTACAAAAATAAAATTTCAAGTTATAATTCAAGAAGTTTAGAGGAACTTGAAGAGTGTATGTGTGTGTGTGTGTGTTTTGGGGAGGGGGGGCTCCTACTATTTTATATTTTCATGTTTCAATTTACATATTTTAGTTTATAAATATTAAAAGGTAAAAGAACAATTCATTAAAAAAGAATGAGAAAAGAGAAAGTGTTCGACTCACAATATTTCAGCCATAAAAAATTGGTCTTGGTATCAATGAATTTTTTTAAAAAATAAAAGTTCAATGAAGATGATTTTTCTATTCAAATATGTTGGAGATGCAGAATGGAACCCTAAATTTTATTTTGATATGGTTTGGTTTATGGTTTTTTAACTTATTAAATGGTGTTTTAAGCTAGGAAATGGTTATATATAGGATTTTATAGTGATTTTCATATATATATATATATATATATTCTTAAATTAAAACAAGTTGAAATTAGGATAGCTTTCCCTATTGTTTTATGTTTTCATGTTTCAATTTACATGTTTTAATCCATAAATGTTGAGAGATAAAAGAACAATTCATCGAGAAATGATGAGGAAAGAGAAAATATTCGACTCGAAATATTTTAGCAATAAAAAATTAATCTTGGTGTTAATGAATTTTTTTAAAAAAAAGTTCAATAAAAATGAGTTTTCCATTTAAATATGCTGGAAATGTAGAATAGAACCCTAAATTTTATTTTGATATGGTTTGGTTCATGGTTTTTAACTTATTAAATGATCTTTTAAGCTAGAAAATGGCTATATAGAGGTTTTTATGGTGTTTTTTTTTTTATATTCTTAGATTAAAACAGGTTGAAATTAGATGGGTGTTCCCTGGTGTTTTTTTATATTTTCATATTTCAATTTACATGTTTTAGTCCATAAATATTGAGATATAAAAAAAAACAATTTATTAAGAAAGGATGAGAAAAGAGGAAGTGTTCAAATCATAATATTTTAGTCATAAAAAATTCATCTTAGCATTAATGAATTTATTTTAAAAACAAAATATTAATAAAGATGATTTTTCCATTTAAACATGTTGGAAATGTAAAATGAAACCTTAAATTTTATTTTGATATGATTTGGTTCATGGTTTATTCAACTTATTAAATGGTGTTTTAAGCTAGGAGATGGCTATATAGAGGTTTTTATAGTGTTCTTTTTTATATATTTTTAGATTAAAACAAGTTCAAATTTAAATTTTTAGGGGTCTCGAAACTTGAATCCTAATTTTTTTAATGACTTTTTGACCATTAAAGATAATTAAAATTTGAACTAGATGTTGGCTAGCTAATGATGTTTTGTCCATTATATTTAGAAAAAAAACTAGGGAGAACATGTCCCTTGTCCTTTTAAAAAAACAAAAAAGGCCAAGCATGTGGTGGTAGCTTTTTAGGCCTATAATTACCTACTTGATATTTTAGATCATACAAGCATAGTCATCTTTCTAGGTCTAGGTGCACTTGGTTTTTTTTGTTTGTTAAATAGCTCTTAATCTTTTTATTATTATTCTTTTTTTAAAATAAAATTATATTCAATAAATTTATTAAAACAACAATTAAATAATTGTCAAATTATATCATAACTTCCAAGAAGACCATATCCTTTTCTTTTTATGACTTTAGCTCTAAATACTAATATATTGAATCATGATAAAAACAAAGTTTTAGAATTATATATATAGATTTATAACTATAAGATAAACAAACACACAAAATTAGAAATTTAAGATCCAAAATTTAAAATTGAAAAGGTTGCAAACAACTATTTACTAATTAACAAATGTTACGCTGAATGGTGATGAAATTAGTGAGAAAGTTTAGTTTGATTTTGTCAACTAATTTATTCTGATTTTTTATTTATTTTATTATGTTGAAGAATTGATGACTCAATCAGTGAAAAAGTTTGGTGAAATATGTACATTTCTAACATAACTAGCTAGGTAGAATGATGGTGAAATATGCATTTGTCATACTAAATGTAAGTTTTTTTTATTATTATTATAGATAGCTATTATTCAAATATTTACAAAATATTATGGATTTATTATTCACATTCACAAGTTTCATTTTAAATTTAATGGTAATTGTTCAGAACCTCATTGTTATCTAAAAAAATAGATTTAAGTAAAGAAAATCAAAACTAACTTAGTTTGATTTCAAGTTTTTAGATTATTTTTTAGATATTTTGAGTTTATGAATTTGTTTAGAGTTGTTATAAAGATATTGATAATGTTTTTATGGATTGAAATGAGTTCAAAATGGGGGTTATATAGAGAAAACAATTGCCCTTGAAACGAGTTAAGCTAAAATAAATTATTTTTTAATATTATTTTTTCATTGGTATATTTCCTCAATCAATTTAATATGTATATTTATTTTTATTATTATTTAATTAAATAAAAAACTAATTTCAATAAATAAATCCAACAAACACAACTATATAAATGTTTTTTTTCACAAGATTAAATATCTTAATATATATTTATTCTTTAATTTTTTTCATTTTTATTTTTTGTTACCATTAATAAATTTTTTTATTAATATATACAATTCTCAATTTATTTGATATATATATATAGACACACACGCACTCCACTATTGACACTGGTCAATGAGTTACTAGACAACAGTATTGTTTTCTTTTTTTTATAGATAAGCTGACAGAATGGCAGGGACATCTCTGTAGGTGAAGGTTCTCTCCTCTCTGCCACGCGCTTTAAGGAAGAGCTTTTGGAGTTGAAGAAAGAAGGTGTATAAAATTATGATTTGTGCGCGTCCCAATAATTGTATATCTCTCTGCCTCCTCCTCGAGCCCTGAGTTTGTTCCCACTGGTTGCTGCTCTGCACAGGCCTTTCTTAAATGTTTTTTTATTTGAAAATAAGTTATAATAATATTTTTATTTTTTATAATTAATATTTAAAATAATTTAAAAATATAAAAAAATTATTTTAAACTAAAATTATTTTGAAAAAACACGAACCACAGATTTACTTCTCCGAGGATAAACTTTACACTGCATTCTAGTGTTTGGTCTAACAGTGGAGAATGTTTATTCTTTTTACTGTTATGGATTTAAGCTATAGTATATATGTTTATTATTTTTGTGATATTTTATATATTTACTAAATTTATAAAATATTTAATAAATTATAAAAATTAATTATAATACATACAAGCGGAGCTAAAACTCTACCTAGATAAAAAAAAGCTTTACACACTGCTCTCTGAATCAGAGGGGCCGATATGTGTGTTCCTCGTAGTTAATTACATGAACATTTTAAAATAGCTGAAGGTTTTTTTTTTAATTGTAGAACTTTATTGTGAGAAACATCTGAATATAGTTTTAATTATTCATAACTATTTATTGTCGTAGTTTAATTGGCTAGCATGCGAGTCCGTTCCACGAGGTCGTTGATTCAAGCGACAATAACATTATTTCTAAGCAGATAGTCTATTGTTGGTGTTTTTTTTTTAAATAAATGATATATCATTTACTTTTTATTAATAAAAATAATAATTCATGGCCAACTGTTAGGCCAATCCTTCTTTTTTTCTTTGATACTCAAAAACCAATTCCAAATCCATTTAATTTTCAGCTTGGACGTGTTTATTAAATACTCTTATTGAAATGATTCTAAAATATATTATTATAAATTTTTATTTGGTTTTTAATAATTATATTTTTAATTATTATGTATCTCATATGAAAAATCAATTTGAATTATTTTTTTCTTAAAATCTTTAAATAGATTTTGAAAATGAATTTATTACATTTTTTTTTAGTTTTCAGTTACACTTAAAATGTGAACATACTATTTTGATAATTTTTAATAATTTGCTTTAACAATCATAAAATATTTTTGTTTTAAGATAAAAATTTATTACAATTAAAGACATTATATTTGCTAAAATAAATAATAGATATGTGAATAAAAAATTTATCTTAATAAAAAAATTCAAAAAATTAAATTAGATTAACTGATAATTGAACTTCTTTATCGAGTTCGAGCATGTGATTTCATGGGTTTCTAGCTTTCAAAATTAACTCAAGTTTAGGATGTTTTGCTTGAATTTGTTTTTTTTTAATCTCATATGTTTTTTTAATATTCATTTGGAGACTAGACTCTATTATTTTTATTTATTTGTTTTTTATGGGGTTTTTCATTGATTTTGATAATAACCCGGGTTTTCTCAGGTCTTCTTTGTATTTGTTGTTTTTTGTTGGATTTAATTTAGCTAATCAATATTAAATTGGTTGAAATTGAGTTTTTTGATTCATCCTAAATCTAGAATTTAATGAATTGCAAGTTTAAGATTTTAATCTAAATTTAAAAGATTTGCTCGTGTTTACTTGATTTATTTATTTTTTCTTTTTAAAAATGATATTTTTTTTAATTTCAACACTCAACATTAATATCAATTATCATACTTTGATTTTCTTGATTTTGTTTTGTTCATCTATCATAATATTATCATTTAGAGCATGAGTTTTGCAAATTAATTGAAATTAACTTGTTTTTTAACTTTTTTTATTTCTTGATCGGGTCTAAGTTTTTTTTTTTGCTGTAGGCATTTTTTTGTTTACAGATGAAAAAGATGTGCCCCTGTAAATCTAGTTCATTCTATTACAATTAGACAAATAGGTGGTAGTGTAACTTGCTTCTCCGTTCCTTTCTTTAACTAAAATTAAATGCTAAAACACGGGAAACATTCAATACTATTCATGTCCATTTAGCTACTTAGGCTAGTACTGTAGTAGTAGGGTGAATTCGGGCAAGGCAAACCTTCAAGGCCAGCCGAAAGCCACAGACCCCCAACTTCAACTCACTCCTTTAGGGTCACAGCTCATCACACCAAGTGAGCTTAAGGAATCAATTAGGAGAATACGATATTTATAGTTTGAATCCAATCACTTTAATCTTCAATTAATACACAAGTGTGTGATCGATTGAGACTTTGAGTTGACAGATTTTTTCCTATGGTTTAACTCTCAAGAGAAATTATCCACATGTGAACGGTGTCCAGAAATGTATAGCGAGCCGTGTCAAGAAGTTTATTTATATAAAAAAAAAACTCATGACAACCAATATTAAGATGGAAATTATAATTTACTGCATGCATTCCATGTTCTCAGCTTACAATTTATTGTAAACTCCACAACAGTTTATGCTTGCATGTTTTGGACTGTGTCCCGTATTCTCAGTGGCTGTAAAAATCCAGTATCCCTCCGAGACTTAAATTTCTTTTCCACTGGTTGAAGCAAGTCTTGTTAGGTTTTACTTTAGAATTAACTAAAGAGAAAAACAAAAAAGGAAAGGAAAAGAAAGGAATTTCGTGGTGGTGTTCTTTCTTGTCATGAAGGCTTGAAAGTCATTGTCAAAACAATAACTGTTGTTGATGGTAACAAGCTATAGGGAGCATGTGATATGTGGAGCAGCGGGAAATATGCTCAAAAGATTTGGTTTCCTCCTTCATAGCTAGCTATCGAAACGAAACCCAAAAGCAACATTCCTTCCATTGATTGCCATACAGTGGAGTGGAGTGGAATTACTGAATTGGACTGGAGGAGTTATGGTCTGCAGGGATTCTAAGATGACAAGTAAATCCACATCCTCTCTGATCACATCTCTTAGGAGGCGAATCAGCTCGATCGCATGCGTTCTTGTATTGCCCCACCATTCCTCGTTTTATCTTGACATTTTTGTTCTCGTGGGACCCTTGCTAGCTGAATTAGGGTTTGGTCCCATTCTCAATTTCTTTGACGGAATTCGAGCTATTATGTTTGTCTTGACTGCAGTGGTCACACTTATATATATATATATATATAAACAGGAAAAGAAAAGTGAGGTCACACTTATATAACCAGCCCATCATGTAGCTAGCTTAATTGACATATTATTTTCAATCAACTTGTAACTCAACTAACATTATTGATTCCCTTTTTTCTTTTCTTGGTTTTGAATCCATGCATAGGTTGTGAGAAAATTGTTTTTGTAAATACTTTAATTTTGATGCAGATGATTTCTATAGAGTGCCTGAGGTGATTATAAACGTAGGAAGCTGCTCTTCATGCATGAAACTAACAAGACATAGCCTCGGGAAGAAGAAGCAACCACAAAATTTAATACCTTTACAATATTTTCATTATCTATCTACTTGGATATCTTATGAAAATTTGTGGGATTTGGCCTAGCTAGCATAAGCTGAATATATCCTATCAAAGAAAAGAAGAAGAAGCATGCATACATGTGTATTTGGAAGGCACCATTAGGTGGCCGGCCTTCCATTTTAGTTAGCTCTGCTTTTAGAACATGAGAAAAAGGGTCGGATTTTCTGTTCCATAATCATCCACAAACTAGGGGACAGGGAAATATTTCCCAACCAAATACAGATTTCATAACTGCAATTGGATTCAAATGAACTGGAGCACTGGACTATACTAGTTGTATATGAGTTTAAACTAATGGCCTTTATGGTTTGAATTTGACTTAATGTACTCTCTTTGATCAAATTGAATCACTTGATTAGTTGGCTCGGAAATTAATAATATGTTCTATGTATATAAAAGCCAGGAGGTAGTACATACCCCAGATCACCTCTTAGAATCTTAACAATGGAAAGTATCAGTGATTAGAGCCGGTTTATTTATTTATTTATTGTATTTTAAAAGTATTTATGATAAAATCTATTTTTTATTTTATTTTTTTATTTTAAATTAATTTATTTTTAGGATTTCTAGATATTTTTTATGCGTTAATGTTAAAAAAATATTATTTTGATATATTTTTAAATAAAAAATATAAAAAACCATTCTAATAATATAAAATAAACTCTTAATGGAATGATAAGTGAGTTTGCTCTTTTACAATTTATTTAAATTTTGAATTTTCAAGAGATTGTGAAAAGAAATTTACCTAGGATTAATGCATCGTATATGATTTAGATGGATTGTTTAAGACTTAATTAAAAAAAAAAAAAACACTTGGTTCTACACACGAAAGCTTGCCTAGAGATCATGATGCCTTAAAAAAACAATTTTATGGCATACTGTTCCTCTACCTCAACCTTGCGTTTATTGATTTCAATTCCCAATTTCCCATAAGTGGTTCAAAAGTATAAAAAACAAAAGAGTTCACAATATTAATGAATAATTAATTAATTCAATCAACAAATTCACCATATGCTGATGTCTCTCGTGAGCCTGTCGACAATATTTGTTAGCTTTTGAGAAGTGAGCCCCCACAGCTGAGAAGCCGGAGATGTAATTAATTAGGGCATCATTTTTTCAATTTTATGCCTAATTTACTAATTAATGGCCTGTGATGGCCTCCATATATATCGTCCGTGGGGCATTGCCTTCACTTAGGTGATGCTTACTTTGATTATTAGTCAAAGGAGACTCGCAATAGACACCATGAAATGGCGCCCGTGACTTTATCCCCTTCATCAGAAAGATACTCTTTTGGGATTGCTTACTATTCCATTTTTACTTTTTAGCTTAATTTGGTTCTTAATTTACATTATTTTGAATTGAATTCTTGGGAAATGCTTAATGATCTATAAACATAAACAATATCCATTCATATCAATATCCGTATATAGTTAGCGAATTTACTATCTGAATTTTTCAGCATGAGAATCAAAAACTTGTTCATTTGAAGAGTTTCATTTTATTATTATTAGTATTATTTGATTTATTAGATTTTGAACTTGAATTTTGATTAAGTTTGTTTTTTTTTCAATAATTCATCAAAAAATAAATGAAGGAATTTTTTATGAATATATCAACTACAAAACAATGAATTTATGACAGTTTTCTATCATAAAATTAACTTTTTAAAAAGATCATCTAGTGGTTAATAGCTTTGATTATAAAAACTGGTTTAGTTCCTTGTGAACTATCAAGGGTTCAAATCTCTCTCACCTTTTTTTTAAGAGTTTATTTATGTTTTTATTATTATTATTTAGTTCAATATCATAAAGGTAAATGACTTAATTAGGTAGGATAGCCAAGCTAGAAAAATCTCATTAGATCTTAGTCTAAATCTAAATGAGTTAAAAAAAAAACAGAAAGAGAGGCAAAATCTCAAAATATGACTTGATTATATTTAAAATCATAATTTTTTTAATGATGAATCGCACCACTTTAAAGGGATTTAATAAATTATCTCGGATGCTTAGTCTTAAGATTTGAACTTGGAGAGTTGAGGAAGGAAACATGTCTTTTTAACCACCAAGCCAAACCCTTAGACTTTCTCTAGAATATTGTGAATTATAGATAATATTTTTTTTTAAATTAAATAAAAGTAAAAATTTGGAACATAAATGATCATATTATTTTTTTTAGAATATAGAAAGCTTAAAATTCATGATTTTTGTAATCGACATATTACAATCTTTGACGGCGTAAATCAAGATTTTATTGCATGTTAACCCAGCTAGATGTAAAAAAGGAGTTATATGATTAGTATTTTTTAAAATACGATTAAGTTTATGTCAAACCTTCAAATATTTGAATAATATCATGAGAAGATACTATAGTTTACCCTTCAAGATATAATTCGGTGGGAGAGAGTTGTCACTCCACGTACTGATAATGACGACACTACAAGCTAAAATACTACCCACCGGCGGCGACAAAGAAATGTTTGCTGCCTTTACGGGAAGCAGCTTCATAGTCATCTTTGTGGGTTAGCCTTTGACCCCAAAGATGTGTTGGATCAGCACCTAACTTGACTTTTCGGTTTCCGTCACGAAGTCCAAATGTTTAGGTGGATGGCTACACACATAGCCACAGTCATGCATGTGATCAGGAAGGCACCATAAAATCAAAGGTTCTTTCCTTGTGTCTGCTGTGAAGATCGAAGGAGATATGTTGAGGTAGGGCACCTTGATCAGCTAATGATGAGTTACAATTCAGTTGAATATTTTTATGGTTTCAGATGGAGTTCTCTGGAAAGTTTGGATCTCTCTTGTGAACAGACCGCTTCACGTTTTGTTCCGCTGTCACTTCAGCAAGCTAGCTACCTGCCCAGATTTTTTTGCGTGGCTTTCTCAGGGTATGTTTAAAAATACGGTAGAAGTTGTGTGTAAACATATTAAAATATTTTTCTATTTTTAATATCAATACATCCAATCAATCTAAAATATATTAAAAACAATTCAAATAACCTCAGTATCTCGATACACGGTTATAATGACTGGTCTCATCATACATGGTGCTTTTTAATTCTTTTTTAACTTATCCCCACTTTAGGCAGTAAATAATGGAATAGGATCATTGACTTTTTCACCCTGGTGCCTAAATCACTTTCTCTGGCACTATTATGGAGTAATTATAGTGATGTGGACGTGACTGTGCTTTATGTTCGATCGGCTATCGTCCGATGGATCAAAAGTCATGTCCAGATCCCAAATCCTTAGTCTTTTTGATTGATTGAGTCAAATTAGCAAACTCATTGATGAACATTGCAATCTTAGTTGACTCCAACTCAGCTGGCAACCATGTAAGAAGTCTTTATCATATCAATATGATATGGGGTTAATTTCTCTTAGAAATACTTGCAATTTAATTTTATTACTTGATGAT
Organism: Populus ilicifolia; assembly: GCA_015708895.1. Classification (NCBI taxonomy): domain Eukaryota; kingdom Viridiplantae; phylum Streptophyta; class Magnoliopsida; order Malpighiales; family Salicaceae; genus Populus; species Populus ilicifolia. The sequence continues at coordinate 961,577 of SRLM01000457.1, forward strand.
CTTCGTCAATTTAAGTTGATTTATAATTCCATGTGATGTTCTTGTTTTTTATGCTCTCCCAGACTCAATTATAGATTTGATCTAGATTGTTTTGAGGGTTAACTCCAGTTTCTCTTCGATTCTTGTAATGAAAGACACATAACAGCACACGGCTGGTTCAACTCCTCAAGTCTTGTAGGTTTGTGTTTCTCCCTTTCCCTGGGATTTGGAATCAACTCTATATTGTCTGAACTCTTGCGGAGCAGTGATATTAATAGTCAAATAGCTAGTATGTTCATGGCTTAACGGGCAGGAGGACATGTCTGCTTTTCTTCATCAAATCTCTCTCTTTTTTTGCCCTTTTATGAAAAAATCCCACGTTGAATCTTTCTTTCTTTTGTAGAATAATAATAACTCACAAGTACACATGTATTGACAGATTAAAATGACTCTACCGTGCCTTTATTCTTCTTACATACTTTACTTGACAGGATTTTACAGAGCTAAAGCTAAATGTCCATGGATTGGTTATTATAGTCCTAAAGTAGAATTGTACATCGTTTTCATGACAGAGGATCATCGTGGAGATGATTGCTACAGCCTTATAGTTGCAGTCTAGAAACGGGCAGGTGGCGTTGCATAACTCGTGCTGCAAAGAGCTTTCGGTATTATGACAACGATTTTTTTATTTAAAAATATATTAAAATAATATTTTTTATTTATAAAAATATAAGAAAATGTAAGTTTTAAGTTTTTAAAATAATACTTTTAAAACATGCTGTCAAAAAAATAAAGTATTATTAATCAAGACACTAATTGTAGTCCAAGTGTGCTGCTAACTCTCAAAATAATTAGGGGAGGACATATAGCTGTGATCTTGGGGAAATGGGGAGGACTTGTCACCGATGGAACTTTCAGGTTGCCTTGATTGGACGAGCAAAGCATAAAAACCATCCAGTACACCCTCTTGGTGAAAGTGATGCACCGCCCAAAATAGTAATATGGCAACATCATACTTTTTTAAACCCATTCTCTTTTTTCGTCACATAATATTTTATATTGTTGTTATAATTATAATAATAATTATTATTATATGCTCGCTAAGCCACTATGAAACCCTTTTCTTCTCACAAATAGTGCTCCCAACTTTTTAAAGCGTCAAGCACCAATTGATGGTCTCCTCCATCTTGCGTATAACTGTCTTGGCTGTACTTAATTGGTTAAGAATCCATTGTTTGAAGGCCTTGAAAGAGCTCACGGAGGATAGAATAAGCTTCTTTTAGTTACAACTACAGTGAGTTTTCAGCTAGTGGCGATCTCTAACAAAGCAAGGGAAAAGGGAAGGATTTGAGGCGGGTAAAGCAGTGTCGGAAAGCATATAATAATAATAATCAAAAGAAAAAACAGAGGAATATTTGTAGATTCAATCTTCCTACGAGACTGCCAGCCAAAGAGGGAACAACACACATCAAAGAAGCACGTTCGTGTTGTTGATGCTCTCTTGTCTGCTGCCTAGTTTTCATTTGATTGTTGAAGAGATGAAATATGAATCCTCTCTCAATCGATAAGTGATGAGTCGCGGGCAATCATTTGACAGACCAGTTGGCCTAGTACTACACAAATCGAGGCCCTTGTCACCATGTCCATTAAGGCGACTTGTAACTGTACAGATTATAATGGTTGTCTTCGTCTTCTTAACAGTTCAAAGAAGGGTCCTGTGTTGCCGTTCTTGTAGGTTTTTATTAAATATAGGGGATGTTTTTACCTGTAAATCCGGCTCACCTCAGTTCAGCATACCTTTACTAAAGATTCCTAACGGCTCCAAGAACCCACTTTCTTAGCTCGATGCTTTACAGTTTCAAATAAGAGGAATTCTTTGCTTTCTTAACGGGCATCGAGAGAGAGATGAAAATGTGTTTTCTGCACACGAAAACAAACCTCCTGTTCTCTCAAGAGACACGGCTATTGCGGTATCTCGTACATGGACCTCGATACAGAGACCAGGACTGCAGCGCCGGTCTTTCCATGAAGAATTGACATCTGCGGAAAGAAGTAGAAGTTATATAGAGCCCAAGTCCCATGAGGTTTTGAATTTCAAAATCTAGTGACCTCGGGAAAACAGAAAAGAAAACGCAAATAAAACTCTTACGCCACTCAGCTTCAAGGACAGCTTCCATTGGGATAAAAAAATAAGGTGACAATCCATCACCAATATGTAATTCTCCTTCCTCGTCAGATTTCACCCGAGCTTGCGGACAGCCAAGGCTTCTGACAATAACTTGTAAAGTTTTTAACGTCTGCAACAAACATAAATATTTGTTTTTGTTACAAGCTAATACAATATTTCCTAAAAACTATGTCAGGCTCAGCTCAGAGGAATCCCCCCTACGTTTACAGTACACATTTTACAGTAGGAGCAGGGGGGTATTCAGGTGACGAGTCATTCCAGAGAAGTCCATCGAACCTTTAGATACTTCGCCTTGCAATTGTTTGACCAGTTGCCTGTTACGCAGATTACAAGGACTGTCCAACAACAGTGCTTTGGTGCAGTTTTTTTTCCTTTCAAGGCCTGTGACCTTTGGTAGCCACAAGTATAAAACGCTGTTTTCATCGAGCAGCAGATGAGGCGCCTCGTTTCTCCTTTATGGAGTTCAAGTGTTGTGTGACAAAAATAACTCCCCTTACAATTAAAAGGCAACCAACCAGTGTGCTGAAGAAGAGGGCACCTGGTGACCTAGTCTGGACAAAGCCATACACCCCATTTGATGTCACAACAATTAGGTCAGTCAGTCCATCATTTGAGAAATCCTCGCAGATCAGAGCATGGGTGGGTGGTGCAGGAAGATCAACCGACATCTGGATACTCCCTCCAGGAGATATAACTGAAGCCACTTGATCACCAGCTGCGAGGATCATTTGTTGATTGTCACATGCACGCAAAGAAAATGCCTTCTACCACCTTCCATCATCCCCGATGGAGAAGGAAGGTTTGATCATGTAGCACCTGTTGATATTTGCCAATGCCAAACAGCATCGTGACCATGCAGGCCAGGGGAGTATGATGTCACCCAAAAGACAAGAGTGTGCTTACTGATGTATTGATACCACAGCATGGAAACTCCTCACTCCCGAAACCAAATAGTGTTAATTCAAATATTACAGTAAAGGTGAAGGACCAGCACTCCTACAACAACTTCTGATATCTAAAAAATAGAAGCTAGGTCTGGATTAAAGCATACCTCCCCTCGATTTGTTAAGAAAGACAACATCACCATGACTCCCCTTGCGATGCCTATGGCCATCACCTCTTGGGATGAGAACAGGGGTTGCCACCTCTAAAGAAGATACATCAGTCCACCAAAATTTCTGCCGAAATCTCCATGTTGGAATAAGTTGAGTGGTGAATGATGATGACATATAGAAGCATTGAAAAGTTGCTCTCACACTGGCACATCAGAGGTTGCAACAGCCCAACATGGTTGCAACACTTCCATCGATCCACTAAAAACAGTCTGCTCAACTCCATTTCCTCCAACAGCCTGAGGAGATGGAAATGTAAACTGCTACAATGAACACACACAAATCTAGCCAACCTTTCCCAATAAATGCCTTAAACAGGTCTTTGTTTTATCTGTGTATTTGAGTTTTCTGTTGTGTCAAGTTTTCTTGCATGAAAAAAGCCTTAAACTCACCCCCATACCTTGAATATATAAACAAAAGAAAAGGTTAAACAAAGAGAGTTTTCAGATTGGCCATGGACCTAAAATGATGAATAGCACAAAACTAGATGGGATTTTGCAAGCTCATTTCCAATTACCAACCACAGCAAACTATATTGTTGTGGTCTGGGTCAATTGAGAAATGTTTTCATGGCACAGGAACAAAGCATTCCACAAAAAGCAAAAGATTTAGGGCATATCATATAACATGTATTTCAGAGAGAGCATATTTGGAGCATATATCATAATCCAAGAGACAATAGAAAATACACTTGTATGGTTTTGATTGCCTTAGATGAAAGAAACAATCGCACACCTTACACAGGGTGTGGCCGGATGCCAAATGAACAGCTTCTATTCCTTCTTTTTGATGAGCCACAACAACATTAGGAAGCCACCAAAGCTGAGTGTAGTTTGTTATGGTTGGAATATATTGGGATGGCTGCAGCAACATAGTATAATAGACTAACATCATTTATCAAACACTGAATAGCTAAATTTAGAGGGTTGACTCGTATATGAAGCAAGGCAAACTAAGTAGCATTTCTTATGCAAATCTACAGGTTTTCAGGTAAAAAATTTTCATCGAGTAAAAGGTTCATATAAAAGCACAAAAGAAGAATGGAGTACAATTATTCCCTGGAAAAATTCCAGACCTAATCCTAAGAGGTGTGATAGAATAGACATGGCAATTCAAAATCATAACAACATAATGCCATCCCCACACAGGAAAAGTTATATCCATATCACTTCTAGTTCTTTTAATGAAACCAATATGCCCAACTAAGGGGAGTAATTATTTCAGTAGCCTCCAACCATCCTACAAAAATAGGAGCCAGAGAAGGTTTTTCAGAGGATTTCACACTTGAGTGGTAAAAAGTTTGTATCAAAGGCACACAGTCAAGCTTTTAAATCCCGGTAAATCATAAAAAAGAGTCAAAGTTTCAAGTGAAAGAAGTTATTTAAATGACTTAACGAACACATGCTAAAAAGTGTCGAGCATAAATTAATGACAAATTTTGATCATCTTTCAAAGGCACATGTATGTGTAATAAATCCTGCCTAAGCTTTTGGGGTAAAGACATAACCGCTAAGAAATAGAGACAATGGTATATAATGATTGTTGCTACTGTCAAAATCCAGTTGGTAAGGTCATCAGCAGATCCTGCCTTCTTTGATTTTGTTGAGCCAGCATATTTTGCAGCTTCCCCAATCAGGTTTGAAATTTTCTTTGTTAAGTCTTTTCCAGGAGGATGGTTTTCCTCAGGCTTGTGGAAAGGGTAGTTTGCTGTCTTTCCAATAGATTTTTTTTAATGTTTTCTTTTATGGCACCTAAAGTGCGATAGCTGCAACACAGTATCTTCTCTCCTATCCTGATACAGAGATGAATGAATGTGCAGTGAATAACTCCCTCTAATATATATATATATATATATAATAAAATACAATAAACCAAGATGATGAATCAAATGCATAACAACATTTTCTGGGATTCATACCTAGTGTTGTAGCATAACTCCAAGGATTGATTCCCTAAATTCTCTGCATTCAAACTAAGGTGTAACATGCCTCAGAATGCTTAGCTTAAAAAAAAAAATGGAAATTATCAGACGCTTATCCTACTTTAAATAAATTTTTGCAGGGTTGATTTCAGCTTTTGTTTTTTTTCCTTCGTTTCTTTTTCTTTTTTTGGTATGGCGTGTTGTTATCAATAACATGAATCTATTGGATTGTATCTGCCTTGAGTTGAAAGCTACCTCTCCCAGATGGCGACTGTTTAAAGCATGCACATCAAGCTTGTAGTTATGTTGTGGAATCAACTGTGATGCAGCGTCTGAAGACTGCGCTTCAATGTTCTAAAAGCACAAAAATGAAAACCTTGGTGTTAAAAAGGGAGAGCACACTCCATAGCAAAACAATAGCCATACTCATCAGTTATGTTCTAATAACAACAATTCCTGCCCAAATTAATGCTCTCAAATTGCCTGTGAATTTTCAGAATCCATGTGGATGGGTGTATTACAGTATACATTCCTAGGTAAGTTACATCACAATAACATTTGAAGTATTCCTCATTTTGCTCAATTTTCACTTTACATAATATATAGAACATGCGTATACTTAGAGAAATTTTTTGAAGAACAAAGGAAATTTGTGCATAAAAAATAACAGTGTCAAGAGTAAAACAAAATGCAACTTTGTGATCACCCTGCTGATGCATTCTTTAAATCTAGAACAATGTAGTATTGGAACACCCAAATATTCAGGTTTCAAAACTGGACATTCCAAGTAGTTGCAGCCTACTAAATAATGAACAAGATTTCCCTTCCTAAATGAGTAAAAGGCAAGGGGCATGAATCAAAATGACAGTTCCATAAAACAATTGATGATAAACAAAGATTATGCGAGAAAACTAAGAACAAGTGTTTAGAATATATGTCACCTCATTCTTTCTGCTCCATCAAAGGGCACCAGTTCGACCAGCAAAAGCATACAAGGCAAAATGGCATAGATTCACAGTTCCAGAGTTCTCTGATGGCTACCAAGGATACAAAAAGCAATGCATAATTACCCAGATGCCAGAAAAAAAGGAAAAGGAAAACAACAAGAACTTGTTATTGCTAGTTTGCATTGATCATCTATTAAAGAATGGAAAACTCAGCAGCTTAAAATGACTACGGAATCAAAATATCTGTAAAGAAGACAGGTTCTTTCTCAATAGTCAGAGAAGAAGGATCAAGTTTATATCCATTTAGAACTTGCACGCAACATTCAACAGGTTGGCCCACTTATGGATCTAAAAATACCATCACTTTAGGATTTTTCAATAGCAAGTGCTAGTGTCCTACTAGTGGTTGCTAGGCTTATTCGAAAATAGATCAAGTTGCAAGAATGTGAATCACATTGTCAAAAGAATATGCCAGAAATGTCCATACCTCTTTCTCACTGGCCCTGCTTCTATGCTGCTCAGCATTTTTCTCTGCCATGCCAATTTCTTCAAAAGGATCTGAATAAATCTGAAATAGCACATAAAACACATACAATCTTACAGTAGCTCTATAAAATAGATGATGCTAGCAAGTTGTTGAAGGAAGTTTGGTTTCAATCTACCAAAAACATAAGACTACAGATTCAAGAACCAACAATCTGATTAGCAAGGATTGCATCAGACAATGCATATATTAGATTGGTAAAAATAAGAAACATTTAAAAGCAACATTCACTCTAGAGTGGGCATATGAACAGGACTTCAAAGAGAAAATTGACTTAAGTGGGCCTGAAATACAATTATGTCTTTCCAAAATTGAAAGCCAATGCATTAACCATGCTATTGATTTGACTGGTAATCATTAAAGTCAGGCCCATGATATGTTCCTATTTTTAAAATTTAAATGCACAAAAAAAGAATAACAAAACATCTGATAACCATGTAATCAACTTTAGAACACAAATTAAGTTACTTCTTGTTTTCTTTTTCCAACAAGACAATCAAGTGTATGGAAGACGATAAAAACAAGAAATGCAGAGAATGCAAAATCACAGCTAACATACATGTGGCTGCATTTCAATTCTCCCACCAATAATAACCAATCCAGAATCCCCATGCTTCAATGTAAAGTTACTTATTGATATTGCAATCTCCCTACAATATGCATTATGCGGAAAATCCTCCTGAACACAAAAGAAAGGACCAACTTAATTCATTTTGCAAGAAGGACAAATAAAATGTGAAAGAGTGAGCAAACAACATTAAAAAAACAAATACTCAAGACCACTAATGATAACGACATTCAGAACCTGCAAATTAGTTTCCCAAAGCTTCTTAAGGTTATGATCAAAGCACATAACAGACCACCCTGAGGTTACAACAACCAAAACGTGCTTTAACGGATGCCCTTCCTTATATCTCCTATCAATTACACCAGTAGCCATTGCCACCGCGCGTCTACCTGCCATAACCCATGTTTTATCAGGCAATAGTGATAGTTCCGTTAACAACCTTGCTTCACTAAACCCCTCATCTACTCTCCTCAAACGCGGCTCCAGCACCTAAAACACATACATACCCAAAAAAGTAAAATTAAAAAGATAAAGAGGACATGTTTTCAAAATCTAAGAAGTAAGCAAACGTAGTTTTCACAATTTGTGCAAAAAATACTGAAATAGAAGCATACAAGAATTATGGCTAAAACAGAAATTTTAAAAACGACAAGTCATGGTTAAATGAAACCATGTCTCTCTGAACGAGAAATCTCCTTCGTGTTGTATTTAAAAAGAAAAAGAAAAGAAAAAAGGATGAAATTTCTGTTAATTAGGGGTTAGAAATAGCGATTGGGGGGGGGGGGAGCGCGGTTGAAAGAGGAGACCTGGAGACAGAAGAAGATGGACAACGCTGAGAGCATGAGGAAGGCCAAAATCGCGTTTTCTCATTTTGGATGGCATTGAATCCGATTCCCGGATTTTGTATCGTGCTGGCAGATCAAGACTGAGAATGTACGTTATTCCAACCTCACCTCACTCCCTCGCTCGCTCATGCGTTGCAGACCCCTTTTGGTTAGAGGGAGAATAGTGAACTGTTTCAGAAGTTCTGTGGGCTCAGCGAAAAGTTAAACGACATGTCGTTTAGTAATGGACTGCACGTCTTACAGTGTCCGGCCTCTTTTACAGAATGATTATTTTTACAATCACGAGTGAATAGAATGATAATATTACTCCCTCTCGCGTGGGGGTGTATGTTAATCACTCATAACTTGCCCAGTAATACGGAGAATTTGTTTGAACTTCGTGGCTTAGCGAACATGTCTGCTGGTTGCTTTTTAATCTGCTTTTAACCAAAAAAATTTTATGTTTTTTTCCGCATCATATGATAGTCTATTTTTATATATTTTGTTTGTTCATAGAACACAAAATTTAAGATGTGTATTGCTACTTTATTATCACATACCAATTTAGCTAGTTACTTATGCTTTAACATTTAAGTCCCTTAAAATACATTGCATCCATTGCAGCCATGTTATTTCACAACACGCAGTAGTCATGAAACGATACCTAGCTTCTGCACTTGAACATGATACTGTACTTTGTTTTTTTGTTTTTCAAGAAATGGAAGCTTGTCCAAGAAAAATATAATAGTCAGTTGTTGATCTTCTAGTGTCCTTATAACAAGCTCAGTCTGCATCATAATATGCCCTTAATGATCATTTTGAAGGTAAGAGAATTCCCTGACTAGTTGCTTGCTTTATATACCTCAATACCTTGTGTGCTACTTTTAAGTGAGACTGCCTGGATTTGTCCATGAACTGGCTAAGTATATGAACTATGTATGCAAGGTCTAGTTGTGTGATGGTTAGATAAATGAGACATCCAACCAGTCTTTGATATTGAGAGGCATCTTTCAGTAGGTCTCCATCTTCCTGTGTAAGTGTCACATTTTGTTCAGCGGGAAATCGTGAAGGTTTAGCACCGAGGAACCTTGTATCTTCAAAGATTTCCAATGCATATTTCCTTTGACATAAAGAAATCCTGTGCTTGGATTTTGCTACTTCTATTCCAAGAAAGTATTTCAATTGTCCCATATCCTTCAGTTAAATTGGCTCGAGAGAAAGCACTTGGTCTTTGTGATGTCTTCTAAATTGTTCTTTGCTAGAATAACATCATCGACATAGACCAACAAAAGCTGTGAAGATACCTTGATGGTTTCAGATGAACAAGAAATAGTCAGACCATGATTGCTTGAAGTCGGATGATTTAAGGGCTAAGGAAAGCTTTAAAAACCATTACTTTGAGGCTTACTTCAGGCCATATAAGGATTTGTGTAGCTTACAACCCGATTTTCCCTTTTTTATCCGAAGCTAAAAGGAAGCTGTATGTAAATATCTTCATAGAGATCTCCATTCAAAAATGCATTATTTACGTCCAATTAATGAAGGTGTCAATTCTGCATGGCTGCAAGACTGGGTAAGACGCGAACTGTTGTGAGCTTAGCAACCGACGTAAATGTTTTTCTATAATTGATCCCTTCAACTTAGCTGTAACCCTTGGCCACTAACCTAGCCTTGTAGCACTCAACTGTGTCATCGGGATTATACTTGATTTTAAATACCCACTTACAACCTATTAGTCATTTGTGAGCTAAAAGAGAAACCAAATTCCAAGTCTTATTAGCATGGAGTGCTTGAATCTCGTGTTGCATGGTTGCTCTCCATTGCAGGTCCTTAATTGCTTGAGAAAATGAGGTAGCCTTTCTTTGTATGGTTATATTAGTAGTGAAGGTTCTGTGAGGGGAAGAAAGATTAGCATAAGATATGACATGGAAGAGGTTATAAGTCGTACCTGAAGAGATGACTTTGTTCGAGGAAGCTGATGAATCGAGGCGTGGGGGGAGAGTTGCATCAATATGAAAGCCCTATAATGTAGTTGAAAGTATTGTGGCACGAAAAGACCTATGTGGTTATGGTGAAGGCAGTTGGGGAGGTTGCAAAAATGATGAAATGGAATTAAAAGATGTGTCAGGTACGGGATTATTTTCATAAGTAATTTAAGTAAGTGAAGTGGAAATTGGATATGAAGGTGGAGTATTATTAAGAGAGTGATGGTTAGCAGAAGATTGGGGCATTTGAGGATAATGTGGATGAGAAATTGCAGGAGTGAAAATTAAAGTGAAAATTGGTAAATAAGGTAAAGAATGGGAAGCATAATTTGTTTTAAAAGGAAACACATGATTAAAGAAAATCACATCCCTTGAAATGAGGATTTTCTTTGTTATTAAGTTATAAATCTTATACCTTTTTTGGCCATATAAATAACCAAAAAAAATATATTTCGTGGACCCGGGATCAAATTTGCTAGGATGGGTTAGATGTGTAGACATAAAACACTGACATCCAAAAACCTTTAAATGAGAATAATCTGATTTCTTATGAAAAAGGTGTTCAAATGGTGTTTTTCCTTTAAGAATTGGAGTTAGTGTTTTATTGATCAAGTAAGTTGTCACGAATATGGCATCACCCTAAAAATATTTTGGTAAAGTAGCTTGAAAAAGGAGAGCTTTAACTACATTTAGCAAATATCGATGTTTTCATTTAGCCACGATATTTTGTTGTGGTGTGTTAACACAACTAGCCTAGTGGATAATGCCTTTAGATTAATAAAATTAAGAAATCTTAAATTCTGGGCCATTATCACTCCGTATGACTTTAACATTTTTTCCAAACTAATTTTCAACCAAGAGAATAAAATGAATGGGTAGAATACATGTTTCTAATTTGTGTTTCATCAAATATACTCATGTGCTTCATTAATGGTCATCAACAATGGTTAAAAAATATTGTGCACCAGAAGAAGATGAGACATGATAACCACCCCAAATGTCAATGTGAATTAAATCAAAGCAAGATTCACTACATGTAATGCTTAATGGAAAAGGTTGTCTGGTGAGTTTGGCTAAAGGATAGATAGAGCAAGTACTTGAAATACAGGTTTTATTGGTAAGGAATGAAAATAATGAAGATGCTTTATTTGAAGGGTGACCATGTCGTTGATGCCACAAGTTGTCTGTGTTGGTGTTCACTGTATTGCATATTCCTTTTATTGAGTAATTGAGACAATAGTGGCCCTCATTCTTAGTTCTCGTCCCAATCATTTTCCCCGATCGTAGGTCCTGTATGACACAAATTTGTCTGAGAAGGATAGTAATATAGAATGATTCAAATGTCAGTTTGCTCACAGAAATCAGGTTAAGTTAAAAAAGTGGGACGTAAAGGATATTATAAAGAACAAAGTGTGGAGAGAAGGATATTGTGCCAATATGAGTAACGTATGTGGAGGTTCCATCAGGAAGCTTAACCCAATCGTTATGGATTGATTTAAGAGAGGTAAGCAAATTTGGGTTACAAATAATGTCAGCACTTGCACTACTGTCCAATATCTATATAGTTTTTTTTACTACTGTGTGCAAACCGAAATGTTTTACCTAAGAGTTCCTTATAATTTGGAATATTACAAACTAGATTGGTTGAGGCAGACGTTGTTTTTGTTAAAAGCTGACTAAAAAGTTAATGGCACTCCTCTCATGAGAAAGGAAAATCAAGCAAAGCTTTCTTATTATTATTTTGAGGGGCTATATGATTTGCTTTCAATCTTGGTTGTCCACCTTCAATAGCGTTCTTTCTTTTTCGACAATAATCATAGGTATATCCTCTTCCATTGCAATATGTGCATTTGAGATGAGCTTCGCAGTTCTTTGTGGTGTGATTATTCATGTTGTATTTTTCAAAAAATTTAGCTTCTCCTTCTATAAAGTTAAAATATCGGGTCACCTTCTTTAGTGCAAAAGTGAATGCTTCTGGTGGTATCGTTGACTTTCCAGTAAAAGCCTCTGCCTGCCTTTCATGACGTAAAACAATTGCATAGGCTTTGTTCAAGTTTGGAAGGGGATTCATGCCTATTTTGTTGCTTCAAGTCTATGTATAGCTTTCAATAAGCCCCATCAAGAACTTCATGGCCTTTTGTGTCCCTATGAAAACCTTAATCGCGGTAGTTGCCTCACAATTGCAAGGAGGGAATGCACAGAGAGCATCCTTCTCATCCTACAAGTTTTTGAGCTTCGTGAAAAAGGACGTAATTGAGTTTGTACTTTGTTCACAATCATGAATGACATTTTCTATATAGAACAATGAAACAGTGTTATTTTGAGAAAATCTCTCTTTCAGTTCTAGTCATATACCTTTTATGTCCTTGAAATGGATGACATTACCCGAGATATCTTTCAACATTACTCCTACCAGCTAGGTTTTTACAAGAATGTCACAGCAATCTCATTATTGTTGCTCATCAGGATTATAAGTCGGTCTCTTAAAAGTTCTATCTACAAATCCCTTCTTGTTTTTGATAGTAAGTGTCATGCTTATTGACTATACCTATATGGTGTAATTGTCTTCCATCAACGATTGTGAAATGAGCATTGTGTCTAGTTAATTTGAGTGACAGAGAAAAAATGAATGATTAGAGTTCTCTCATAATTCTGAGATTTTAAAGGAGTTTGAACTCATGATTCTAAGATTTTAAAAAAGTTTGAACTCTTATTTTGTTCAAGAAGCTTTTGGTTTTTGTCATCAGCCATGAGATTTTGAAAGAGTTTGAACCTTTATTTTATTCAAGAAGCTTTTGGTCTTCGTCATCGACCATAATGTATTTAGTCATATGAATATATGGATTTCTGGATACCATAATGTATTTAGTCATATGAATATATGGATTTCTGGATTGTATGGATTCCTAGATTGTATGGATTTTTATGTTCTTGAAACCAGTGCTCTGATACCATAAACAGAATAATAATAAGTGCTCTGATACCGTAAACAGAATAATAATATTGTATTCTGTATATTGAATAATGCAAGAAGAACAATATATATGTATATATACACCCACACTGTTTACATAGAATTAACAATGGTGAATCTCAATCCCATTGATTACAACATATCACCTAATCACTTGGGATTCTTTCCTTCAATAACGGGCGGCTACAAAAAGTTATGCCGAACAATTTCCACCTCAATGTGATCATGTGGTAGTATTGAATCAAGAGTTCTTAAACCAAGTCAAAGATGAAAACTTCCAAGTAAGAAACTTCGAAATTTTATATGCTCTGGAATAATTCGGGTCCAGGTTTCTGTCCATCTCAGCGGAGGTCTAAACCACCACCATATGTACAAACTTACTAGATGAAACATGATTTTGGCAGATGACAAGAATCAGTTTCGAATCACAAAAATATGGAGCCTAATACCATGACAACAATGCTCAATATCATAGCTGAACCTTGGCGCACCCAATCAAGGGATCAGTGATAGGAGGATCACTTCATGCGACCTTTTAACTTCGTTGCTGTATGATCTTTTGTTTCCTTTTAGTCTCCAGGTGCGAAGCAAGTTGAGCACACTTCCTCTTGGCTTGTTCCAACTCTTTCTCTAATTCTTCAACCTGATATTTGACCAATAAATACATAACTTGCTACTTTTTTCAAACTTCAAAACTCAGTCGTGATTTACAGAATTTTTAAGTCAAGACTGAAGGTGATGCAATGCCGACTCTACCTACCGTTTGTTTCAATTCAGTCTCCTTCTTTGCGTATTCTTCACACCTGTAGAAAGTAGGGTATTGGGTGTGATTTATTGACCAGAAAGTATAGGACCGCAGAAAAATCAAGAAAAGCACTAACATTTTAACTGTTAAATTTGAGTGAGATTTCAGTAGTTCACTGTATGAAAGGTCTAAATGACATTGGACATTTCATCAGAAACAGATCTCGCACACACACGCACTCAAACACAGACACACGTAATTATCTACAATACCAAATTTTAGAACTAGTAACGTTTTTTGGCTTCTTCTTTGGCTGTCAAGCAACCTCCGAAGGAAAAAAAAAACATGTCCTTAACAATAGAGGCATATTCCATTTATAATTTCCCAGAGCTTAATTTGAAAACAGCATGCAGATAATAGAGCGCAGTCAATGTAAGGCATGATGCTACATTCTGAACTTCCAGATTGAGTATAAAATATGCACCTCATAAACAGTTCGATGTTCTCTTCACATATCTGATCAATTGGCTTAGATCCAAGACCATCATCAGATATAACTCCACTGTAAGATCCCTGCAAAAAGAGGAAATGAACCATGAATGTTAACATATTAATGATGTTCAGACAGCAAGTTGTTTAAAACCAGGTAGTCATTCTTCTGGACATGTTGATTGTTTGTCCCAACTCTTTTTTTCCTGCTTTCAGGCGCTTTACTTAAAAGCAAAGTTAAAACTACCAAGTGCAGACACCTAGAACTTAAAAGCCACCCACCCTGGTTTGAAATGATTGGGTGACAATTTAGCTACGGATTGAGAAAATGCAAGTCTCTACCAAACAGTTTTGAGTGTAAATGGCCAAGGACGTTAATGAAAGCACTTCTTCTAAGTCAGTCTGCATGTGCCCATGGTGAGCAGATGCAAAGGGTCAAAGAAATATGCAGTAAGAAAAGGGTGAGATGAATCACTTACAGCTGCCAACCCAATAATGGACTCTTCCACAGGTAAATCACTCTGGCCGGTGCTTCCAAGTTGCCTATTGCTCCTAGTGATAGGTTGATCCAGATGCATTTCCTCTTCATTAGTTGGAAGAACAATGTTATGCCGGCTAGTAGGCAATTGCTTTTGTGTTTTAACTGCACCTTGCTTTTGAATATCAAGTGATTTGACACCAGGAGGCAGAATTCCAAGCAAGTGACAATGGCGTTTCCTGTCTCAAAAAAAAAAAAAAAAAAAAAATCANAAAAAAAAAAAAAAAAGCACTCAAGTTTAGATTCCTTGTCCTGTACATAAGCATTCAAACACAGCTCACATAAATAAATTAGTTAATAACCCTGTTGTATCCTTTATTCTTTCTCGATGATTGCAAATGAACGCTCACAACAAATAAATACTATTGCAACATAGTTGAAAAGTGCAGCCACAACAAGTAGTTCAAGGCTTTGAATATCATAGGAACACAAACTATTCAATTCACAAGTTCACAACTGCCTCGTTGCCTGTAGTAATCCAATGATTTGAACTTTGCCCCTAAATTCATTAATATCATTCCAGAATTTTATTTCCTTTGTATTACACTCAAGATTCAGCAAAACCCAATCCAAAAAATGTAACAATCCCATCTAGAGTTTCTGCCAAAATTGTTTCTATATATGTAAAAATCTCATCCAGCTTATGTTGAGTTCTTTTGGTGTCAGTCAAGGCACAAAGCCAGCAGAGCCACCAGGGTAAGGTAAATTGAAAAAAAGAATAGAAGAGAAGCCCAGTGTCATTAAATAGGATTTTCTAAAGATGCTTCACAGGACCAACAGAAGGAAAAGCAAATTTTGCAGTTTGCAAGCCAATCTTTCAATATTGAGCCATAAAATAAGTCATTTCCAACAGTGTAAAAATATCTCAGCAAAGATTTCAAGGACACCTTCCTTTCCCCCATGAGAAAGGAAAACAACGGAAATAATTACTACACATGCACCCCCCCCCAAACAATTTCCAAGATTTGCAAACTGCAAGAAGTGAATATACAGTAACAAACCAGTAATCCATAACCATCTGTTTCAGTCTAGCTTCCAATCGAATATACAACGACGACCTCTCAAAATCCTGCTTATCATGTGCAGGTTCTATAAAATTTGCTTCAAGAACTCCTATAATCAGAAAGCAGTAAGTAGCTGACAATTCAAGGAAAAACATTAGACAACAGAGATCGAGAGAAAAGTTTGAATACCAACAACCCCGTTTCCTTTTACTGCAGCGTCACCAGTGACTTTCCAGAAGGGCTGCAATAATGCAAAAAGACTAACCAACGAGTTGCATAATAACTATGTTGCTGATTTGCTTTTATCCAATCCATAGCCATTTCTAATGCAAGGAGAACAGGTACTGAAAAGTTTCACATGTTTTTGCTACTTTCAAAACAATATAGTGGCCGAACTTCAAAACATATTACATGAGTTTAAAATCTTCCATGTTATGCAGTTTTTTCCATGGAATGCACCAGTAGGAAAATATACAAGAGATGCATCAAACTACATGAAAAAAAATGGGAGGAAAAAAAAAAGGCATACCCTGATGAGTCGATTTTTATGGTACACATTGAATCCAGAAACAGAAAGAGCAGGAGCCTCTTTAATGAAACCAACCGTTGTCTCCACAGTGACCTAATGCAAACCCCCACCACCCAAAATAAATGAACAAATAAGAACATAAGACCTATGCCCCCAACACATTTCTTCACATATTTGGGTAAATAATTCACGTTCAACAAATCAGAAAAAGTACTCCAACAAAAATTTAGCTGGTCATATATTGGCTCATATGTACACTATCATCATAGAAACATTTTAACACTGCAGCCAGTCTGCCTGAAAACCTGGTTGTCAAGAACACCAAAACAGACAATTTTGAGATCCTACATCAATGACATACATGCTTTTTTATTTTTCACTAGATGCCAAAAGATTATAAATTCTTTTATTATCTCAATAACATTCTCAATTGCAGAAAACTAGAAAAAAGCTTTACTTTTTATTTTTATTTTTTTAGGGGGATATCTACATCATCTAAACATAATATGATACGTGTTGATTTTACTTTTACCATAACACTATGGGCATCAATCTATTAAGAATATCACAGAACCCTTTACCATACCACTATGGGCATCAATTTAGTAAGAATATCACAGAATCCGGCGGTTGAGCTATTGACAATTAGTTTCGTTTCTAGTTTACATACAAACAGGTAAACAGAAAAATCTGGTATATGACAAGGTTGAATTGACACAAACAAACCAGCATGACTTAAGCCAGTCCCTTCCCAGTGCTCTAGACAAAGGCTTTTCAACCTGTATACTTGAAAGTCCTCCAACTAATCCTTCATTCTCCTCATTCAAAGAGAAGGTAGTGAATCTGCATTGGTAAATAGAAGCTTTTGGGAAGGCAACAGAACTTATCTTCTCAGATATCCAAAATCTGCCCAGAGAATCTTTTTAGCTCATAGCATTTATAACAATCATAAGATAATCCCTACATGTACTCACTCACTCTTCTTATTTTGTATTAAAAAACATCAATAAACTTGTTTAGAAGAACATTACGAGGAAATGCATTAGAAATGAGAACCAGCCACCAAACCTCTCCGATTCTCATAAAACCTAGGGTGCATTGTGCAGCTTGCATCACAAACAATTGTAGCAGACACAAAAGAAGAAAAGGAATATTTATACTCCCCCATAGACCATGCATCTTACCTCTTTTATTGTTCCAACCTGAGGTTTGTATGACACTGTTTTTGAATATTTCAAGTCATCGACAATATTAAACTGCTGGACAGGCTTCCCCCTCAGCACAATGCTGAAATTTGTGAATTTTCTTAGGTACAAAATCGAAGCATAAGCCTAGCAGGAAGAAATAATAAAAGTCAACCAATTAATACTGGAGAGTGTAAACTAATACAGAAATGACAAATTTAAATGGTTACCCTTAATGAATAACGGATGCAATAAGAAATATGAGATCGAAGTTCAACTGTTTTTTTGTGTAGTTTTGTCTGACCATGATTAGCTTCATCTCTCAGACGTATATCCTACATCAAATATAAAAAGGCATTCATGGATGCTTTTAAAATCAATTTCTTATATATTCCCACCATAGATCATGTATCATCAAAATCAACAACAAGAGAATCTCATGCATTAAAGCACAAGTACCTGTAACATGCACAATAGTTGATTCATCTAAAGCCATCCATACTTTTCCAGGACAAAAAAATAATAAAGGAAGGAAGGAGGGAAGGATCTTTCATGCTTGAGTGCAGCATCAATCAAAACTAATTAAATTAAGCAATCGTAACTTTGCATTCAAATTTAAAAGCAAATAAAAATAGCAATTGATTGTCCAATGCCATCAAACTACAAGGACTCATCTAAGATAAACATTTCAAATTAAAGTGCTTAGTTTGCATGTTCGTCCAATAAATACATGTTTGTCGAACATATTTGGTTGCCTAAGCTTTCCATCCTAAAATCTTAAAATTTTGGGATAACTTGAACCTCTTTGCTAGAAGAGCCAAGGCATTGAAATATTTTACAAATACAGTAAAACTTGTGCAATAAAATAAAACCATCCATATGCTGCATACAAATTTATGGTCAATATCCATTACATTTTAATGCAATAAACTGAGTAGATCTTCATGTCATACCAAACAAAACAAAGAACAATATAAATAAAATACGTTAAGAAAATTATTGCAAATTTTTGGCATCCAACAACATAAAAACAGCATACCTCTTCGTCATCGTCAAAACTCAATTCATAAATGCCCTCGTCATTTAACCATAAGTTGTATATTATTATTTTCGTACCATGCTGGCCAATATCCTCGAACTGATGAATAAGAGACAAACAAGTGAGGGGAAGAAGCACGTAGGTTGCATCCAAAAGGTATAAAACGATTGCTATCTAATTGCCTTCAAATGCTATGTAATAACAAAAGTGGTGACAGCAGCAAGCATATTTTTCCTATTTTAGGGCAGAGGAAGCAGTAGTTATTTAGATGGGAGAGGTAATGGTGGCAGCAAGGGCAAAAAGATTTTATGATTCTAATTCTTAGGAATTATAATTCATAAATGCACACTCAAGATGTTCAGAAGACATAGTCATTCAGAAGACATAGTCTCCCTCAGTTTCACTTCATATCCTTTTAAATTGTATTCAAATCAAAACAGGATAAATAGGGCATTCAAAGAGGAAATAATTGTGTTGGCAACTGGTGTCCTTTTCCCTATAAGAAACCACAACGATACAAGTCAAGGGCCAAACAGATCAGGAGAAAGCATTTCCTACATGATAATTCAGCTCAATATCCCAAACAACTTGTTCCAACCTCCCCAAAAGAAGAAGACAAACTCCATTCCAAAGCCACTTGAAGATCATTTGTGAACATACAAGACAAACTGCTGATAGAAATTGGATTGAGCAAGCAAGTTCTGATAGTCATACAAAGTTTAGAACTAAAAGGACAATGTGACATAAACCTCCTAGGTAATACTTAAAAAGATATGGACCATAAAGAATTTACATTTTACTGGATTGAATTTTCTAACTAACCTGTTGCATGAGCTCCTCCTTTGAAGCGAATGGAGACCATTCAAGGATTGTTTTCAAGTTAGAAGACCAATCATCTTGTGAGCCATAAAGTATCGGCTCTGCCCAGTTGCCAGAAATGTCAAAATCAATCTGAAAGGTAAGCAAAGCCAAAAATTAGAAGATCAAAAACATCAAACAAACTTTCCAAACTTGTGCTTTAAATAGAAAATTGAATGTTAAAGTAGGAAGAACTACCATTGGAACAATAACGTCATCCTGCCCTGTTTTTCGTAAAAAGGTGTAGGATAATAGACCAATGCTTTGAGTTGCTTTGCTAAAAGACAAATGTTCATACATAGAAGATGTCAAACAATCTTGAACTTGAAAACTCAAATTCAATGAGTAGCATGTAGTTTTACCACTAACAGTGATACGCCAGTTTATGCATAAAGGGGAAAGGGTGAAAGATAAATGATAAGGTTTATAAATACGAACACATTTATAAAATAAACAAAGGCATGGCAGGAAAGAAGGAAAACATGCAGAATGCATTATGGATTCTACTTCAGATTACAATTATTTACTCAAAATAGCATCTCATGCAAATTCTTTTTCCTCAAAGATATAAAATTGAAAGGAAATCATGAAGGACAATGCTCACCAAGGTAACCCTAAAAAAGGAGGGCAAGAGTACCCTAATTTACAATATACATAACTCAATCCCACATTTGGAAATGCAATCATGAGTTTTTAGTGCCCTAGTGTCACTTTACCAATTATTATCCCGTTATTGTACAGATAAACTGACAAAGCAGATTCATCTCAACAGATATACAAAGTACTTGAGATTGAACCATAAACATTTGATTCCAAGAGAAAAGATTGGTTATGAAAGAAAATGTGATCAAACATTCCATGCAATGGACAAAATCAAAATGAACAAGTTACAGTTAAAATAACAAAGGTATGCTACATGAATCAAAGAGATAAGGGGGTGGGGGAAATACCCTGCACGAGTTGCACAGCTGTAAACAAGAACATCAGCACCTAGCCGCATAGTACTTGTCTTGAATCCATTACCATCTGAAAAAATAACAAGTTAACTTCTATTGGGAAGCACCTGAAGGTCCACTAGAAAATCAAACAATTACATCTAATAAAATGCCATAAAGAAATTGGCCCAAGTTAATGAATACATTTTATATATTTGACTCTTTTTTTTCAATTATGAGCTAATAGGATTTTTGGATTCCTTAGAACCACGTGAAACTTGACCTCAACATAATATCAATAAAATGTACGAGGACAAATCTTCAGAGCCTAAAACCAACACTTTACAAATTCAAACATGCTTTCCTCATTCTTCTGCACATGTCACTTCAGCAGGAGTGGATCTATAAACTCACTCTGACAAACCCACAAACATGAAAATATCAAAAATATCATTTCATTGAACATGATTATCATCACAAAGTTCCCACCCACATGCATATGGTTTACACTCTCCATATGTATTCAGGATCACCTCTTTCAAGGTTCCTTCCTCCCCAACCTCCAATAAAGCTAACTCCCTGAAAAAGATGATTCCTTATCAGGATTGACTTTCAACTCCATAAAACTGCAACCGTACTCTATCTAATTAGCTTTTGCCAAGTTCAACCTAAGATCTGAGATTACTTGTAGAGTATTGAAGGGTGTCTTAGGATGATGCTAACTTCAGAATTTTAAGCATCAATTTCTTTTGAAAAATGGATAATTATATGTTTTTCCCAAGAAATCATCTAGAGCACATATAGGAGAAAATCTAGGTATGCAAGTAGTAGCATCAACTTTGATGGAATAGGAAAACCAAAAACTTCAAAAATATGACACAAGAAAAGAAAAAATAAAAAAATAGGAAAAGAAGGAAAACAACAGGATAATCATATAAGAAAATAAAATTAAGTCAAGCAATCCAGCCAAAAGATAAATAAATAGAGCAATTTGACAGTTACATTGTCCAATTGTTGTATTTGATTTCTTGGAAGAATAACCCAAACTCATGCATTTCCGGATACCATCAGGATCCATTCCACCACCATCATCTGCACAGAACGTTGCACATTCCTGACGTGCTTTTTATAATCAGAAGAAAGCAGATGCTTGACAGCATATGCCATATCCCAAAGGCAATCCCTTATTCATATGGATACAAACCTTGGAAAAGTAGAGCAGGAGAGTTGTCTTTCATGATATCAATTTTATCAACCTTCACACAGGTTGCACCATTATGAACCTGAAACCACAGGAATTCGAATTTGTGGAATTAATGTAATTCATAGTCAGTATATACTATATCATCAATGCTACATTTGTTTCATTGTTGGAATAAATTGATAACTTATGTAGTTCCACAGACCCAGCCGAGGAAAAACAAAACATGACTCATAGTCTCATACCATACCTCATCAACAGCATTATCCAAAAGCTCAGCAATTGCTGCCATCAAAAATTTACGAATACCAACATCAAAACATTATGATATGGAAAAAAATAACAACAGAAAAATAAAATACTGTCTAGTTTTTCACTTTATTAGCATACAATAGCGGAAACACTCTAATACACGCAAGAAATCCTCACCTTCACAACTAATGCGGCTAAAAGATCCTTTCTTTCCCCTTAAAATAATCTTGACTTAAACTAAACTAATCATAACATTGACCTAATTTTATTTGAGCCAAATTTTATTTGCTATCGTGGAATTTTAAAAAATCAAAACAAAACAAAAAATTACCTCCAAAAGCCCATTTGTGAGAAGTTGCATTAGAATGCAAAAACTTAGGGTGCACTCTTGCATGCTCCAATTGACCTAAAAATAAAACCAAACCAAACCAAACCAAAAATTGGAAAATCAAAATCACATTTCCCATAGCAAAAAAAGAAAAAAATCACATGCGAAACTGTAAACCTTGAGCAGGGGCCTTGCTAGCTATGGGACCCACGTCATACGCTCCCGCTTTCCAGAAACTTCGACAATCCAGACTCTGATACGCAGGCACCGGTGCCGCTATTGCTTCCGACCTACTATCTTGCTGTTGTTGTTGTTGCTGCTGCTGCTGCTGCTGTTTTTGCGGCTGCTGTCTTCTCGACTTTGAAGACGACGGCGTCGTTTTGCGTGGCATACCTGGCGGGGGATCAATATCGACTTCGTCATCGCTACTTGCGATTTCTACTACATTCATCGGTTGCTGCTTCTCTACTTTAGGCGGCATTTGAATAAAGCAAAAGAGTTAGGGTTTGAATTTAAAAGGTTAGGGTACTTCGATTCGTAAAAATTTGTTGCAGCAGACTGGCGTTTTGCAGAAGTAGAGAAGATGACATGAAAACTTTGAATGACAACAAAACGGTTTCGTTTTCAAGATACGCCGTATTTATGTTAGGGTGCCTTCTTATCGGAGGATCGCAATTCGGAAATGCGTTCTCATGGCTAGCACTAGCAGCTATCGACCCAATTATTTACTTTATCTGCTAGTAGATGACAACATTACCCCTAAATAGTCATTATTAATATTTTATTTTTTAAAATTTATTTTTATATCAAAATAATTTAAAACATTAATTAAAAATAAAAAAGTATCAGAAATTTTGAATTGTCAACTTCAGATCAAAAAATAGCATGAAATGCCCAATTCAGGAAACACAGATAAATTTTAAGTCTAATTTTATTATTTGTCTACTATTCTCAAAGGATAAGTCAAGAAAAAGAAATTAATAGTTATTTTAATAATTAAAATTAAATTAAAAAATACACAAAAAAATGGAAATATTTGAGGGTGTAATTGTGATTTCTTTTCAAAATATTTTTCATCTTGAAATATAGTAAAATAATATATTTTTTATTTTTAAAAAATTATTTTTAATATCAATACATCAAAATAATTTAAAATATAAAAAATTTTAATTCTTTTAAAAATACTTTTAAAATATAAAATACAAGAGGATTCAATGTTGGCTACTGTAAAGTGATACAAAGATGTGTTGTGGATTGTTTCGAAAATGCATGATTTTTTAAATGTTACATTATTTGATGTTTGTAGTTTTAGATATTTACATTTTAATTAAAAACTTTATTTTTATTACATTTCAATCATTAGATATTAAGAAATTAAAAAAAAACTCAAAACAAAAAGGGAGAAAGAAAGATTTGGTTAGCTATATTCAAGCATAAAAGAAGAAAATCAATCTTAATATTAATTATTTCATTTTAAAGGGAGAATTCAATAAAGTTAGATTTTACTTTAAGCATGCCGAAAAACATAAATCAGGAATTGTAAATTTTTTTATTCAGTTTGATTTTTAATTTAATTTAATTTTAATAAAGATATTTTTTTAGTATTGTTGAACAAAAAAAATATTGACATGCGGGCATGTAACATGTATTTAAAAGGCCTCATTTTGCTGTGCTGAAGTTTTCATATAATTTTTTGAAATTAATTATTCTTTTATTTTCACATGAAGTTGTGCAAAAATTAACATTATCAAAACATAATTTTTTATTTATTTTAACTTGCTTTTAAAATCATAATTTTTTTTAAAAAATGTTATTAATTAATAAAAAACATATATTTTTAATATAAAGAAATAAATAATCAGTTTTGATGTTAATAAAGGTTTTGAGGCTATTCATAGAAAAAAAAAAACCAATTAGCTTGACGCAACTATGTCTTAACAATTTCCTGAAGAAAATAAAACCTTTTCATGTCTGACACGTCATTCCCAATTTTGTTGTAAAAATAATGGTGATAAAACTTCTATATAAATTAAATAATTTAACTCACACACATCATTTTTTTTAAATGCAAAGTTTTGAAATTTAATAGCACTATTCATTACCTAAAATAGAATCCACAGCTAAAACAATGTTTATCGAGGTGGCATTGTATTTTTGAGAAAAATTGATTTTTTTATTTTTAAATCATTTTGATATACTAATGTCAAAAATAAATTTTAAAAAATAAAATATATTATTTTAATATATTTATGAGTATTTTATACTCAAAAAAAATAATCACTATTACAAAATAAACCATTAATATCCACTAATTCATGTGTTTATTTTTTCTTCTTACAGCCACTTAAGTAAATAATGAATTCTATTTTCTTTTTTTATGTTGTAAATGGAGCTTATTTAACTCATTATGTATTTTCTAACTGGATTACAGTTAATAAATTTACATTCAATCAGGCAGAAACTTGAATTTGATCAGTTTATACAGATTTCAATTGACACAAGTTAGTGTATCATTTTGACTAAATTTTTATTCAAGCTAATGAAATATTTGGAGAACATTTTTCATTACTTGGTATTTTTTTATATATCTAAAAATAGAAGCATATCTATTTAATTGTTATGTTTTGAGTCATGCCTAAAAACATAAACATATCCATGAATTCATGCCAAGGTCCACTGGAATTTAATGACCAAATTATAGATGCAGGCCAAAGAAAATCAAAATACAGAAAGCACATTCAGTGATATAACCCAGAAATAACAAGCTTGAACTTTCTTCACTTCAAATGCCAAACCCACTTCCAGTTCACCACAAACAATAATGGGTATTCATTAATCTCAAAATCAATTCGCCACAAATAATTGTATCTAATTTCATTGCTCGTGCTTGCACAGTAGAAAGACAACAAGCTTCACCTGGAACTCAATAAGATTCGAGGCTTTATTGCTTAGATTTCCACAGATACACACACAGAAATGAAGCCATTTTAGGAGTCAGAATTGACTGTTTGTCGAAAATTGATAACTATTTTCTTAGCATATAACTAATTTTTTTTTTAAAAAATATATAGTCTTTGCTTAATATATCCAAACATATGTATGAGTTATCAAGTGATTAATTTTATTTCTTTTTTGGTCAATGTTCGGCCTCATGAAATTAAACATGGTTTAACTGTGTTCTGTCTTCCAAATAACAAACAACCTTTGGAATCGACATTGATCGATTAATGTGAAATAATTAAATTAATTAATACGAACTAATTAAATGAGGGAGAGAGAATGGTTTATAAATGGTTACAGTTACAAATTAACAACTAATACTCTCATTTAATACGTAACTTTTCTGAATTATATTTCTTCTCATGGTTTCTTTTGATTTCTTTTGATGTGTTAATATTTAATATAATATTTTTAAAATAAAAAAAATATTATTTTATATATTTTTAAATAAAAAATAATTGTTATGAGTTCCCATACACTTATGTTGTTAGTGCCATTACTGTGTAAACTTCTCTTCTTATAGAGTTTAACGTCTGTAAAGGTGTAAACTATCTTCTCTTAAATTGCTTGGTTATAATAGATGACTAAGCTTCATTGTTACAAGTGATGAATTATGGTGTAGGAAATCATCATTAAAGAAAAAAAGAGATGAAGAAAATTTTTTTATGGAGATTTTGGTATAGAATCAAAATGTATAGCATATTTTGAGAATGTTTTTTTNTTTTTTTTTTTTCTGTGTGAAGCTTTCCCAAAGATATATTTTGACTATGTCTAGAGGAAAGATGTCATGGTTTAAACATGGCTGACTGGCATTATAATTTTCTCATAACCCCTTTAAATTTCTCGTTTTAAAAGCCTTCAAAGTTCAAACATAATTGCATAATTTTTTCTAGAATTAATTGCATAATTAAATGTGAGTAAATACTTCTCTCCACCCATATATATATACATATATATATATATATATCAGCCAATTTTATCAGCATTATCATGATTAATGGGATATTAATTAATTATTCAATGACTTTTAACTTAAGAACTAATGCATGGTATATGCGATGAGAATGTTTTCATAATATTATATTGAATAAATCTATTATTCTTGTCAAAATATAAAATTTATCCAATGAACAAAAATCTTTTTGGCTAATTATTAAGAGGGATAGTAATTAATATATTTTTTTCTGCAAAGTTAAAGCACTAATGTCTCCCAATTGACGACCATTGACCATAGAGACTCATGCATAACCCATCCTAGCTATTAAACGAGAAGGAATCAAGAAGACATCAATGGCAAAATTATATTAATAAGAGAAGCTTAATAGTAATGACTATTTTAAGCAATGTTACCAACACTAACCAGTGCCTCACAAAAAATGAATGGCCAAGATTAACCACTGTCATAAATGCATTCATATACTCTCATCTCTTAGACAATATTAAGGTGAGAGTAACTCTTAAATTCTCAAACTCCAATATTCGAGCCTCGGTGTTTCTCTTTGCTTTCTCTCCATTGAGCTTGTTAAGCTGGTTACAGACAACCCTTCCTTCTTTTCACAGTCGATGTTTTCCCCAGATAACTACCTGAGGAAACCATACATGAAAGAATATGTATTTCCCTGTGAAACACCTTCAGCAAAGAGCTTTCTTCAGGATTTTAACCATCTTGATCAGCTCCATGCTAATAGATCATTGTATGGTGTCCTTACTGGCTCTAATTCTGGTTCTTTGGATGAATTTCCCTGTAGATTATCACCAGCTACACATTTATACGAGTGTGACTACAAGCCATACACAAATAACAACAATGGACTATATGGTCGAGACAATTTCCAAAGTGGTGGCTGCTTGAACCTCCCTCAAGAAAACCTCATTGACATGATAGGTCCTAATCAGAGTCACATGTCCTTGAATTTACAAGAAACCAAACCTATGAATATTGAGGTGCTAGATGGAACACCTGGTGCGTCGACAAAATATGATTGCTATACGAAAGGTGGCTTGTATAAGAATGATGCCATACTACCTTTGACAAGAAGGACAGGGAAGACACCTAAGAAGGAAACTATTAATGTAGTCAAGGGGCAATGGACAGCTGAGGAAGATAGGTACGTGTAAAGGAGGAATTTTTTTTTTCTTGTAACTTAACAATATACTCTCTCTAATTCTTCATGTTTGACTTAATTTGTTGCGATAACATCATTTATGCAGCCTGTTGATCCGGCTGGTTGATGAGTTTGGAATAAGAAAATGGTCTCATATTGCTCAGATATTGCCAGGAAGAATCGGCAAGCAGTGTCGCGAAAGATGGCATAACCATTTGAGGCCAGATATCAAGGTTGATATTTTCTTTCATTATCTTATCTATTCATCGTATTTCTCTCCTCCTTCTCTGGGCAGTGGAAAAGGGCAGGAAGAGGGGCCTAGTATACCATGCCTGCTTGGGAATTATGCTTTTCATATTCATTGTATATTTAGAGAGGCTTCTACTAATGCATAAAATACTTCTTCCAATAAGAGTTAATGAGCGTAGATAATATACTTCTTCAAATACTATTTTCAGGACTTGAACCCATGACCAAAATGATGCCCCCCTCCATCACATAAAGCAATCTTTGTGGGTAATGTTTAAAAAGAATCACACATGGACAATTATGTTTTGTCCATGCCATGATCAACCTGAGCATTTCATAAGCAACATGAGGATGGCAATGCATTTTCTCATCATTTTTTCGATGTCCATTTTTCGTTACAGAAAGATATTTGGAGCGAGGAGGAAGATAGGGTGCTAATACAGGCCCATAAAGAAATAGGGAACAAATGGGCGGAAATTGCTAAGAGTTTGCCAGGGAGAACTGAAAACTCTATCAAGAACCACTGGAATGCAACTAAAAGAAGGCAAACTTGCACCTCCAAGAGAAAAAGCCGATCCAAGTATCCGAAGGGCTCCCTTCTACAAGAGTATATCAAGAGTTTGAACCTGGACTCAATTCCTAGAGTGAAACGACGTCAGAGGAGAAGGAGAACTGCTACATATCCTGATGCTATAATAGGTAGCAGCACTACAATGAAAGAACCAAGTGACGAGCAGCCTCAGCAGGACTTGAACCTTTGTGAAAATAATGATGGACCCGTCTTACATTATGATTTTGATGAGATCCCAGATTTTGATTTTGATGAGACTATATTTCAAGATGGCAGCAGCATTGATTCTCTTCTTGATGAGATAGATTGTGATCCCGTTGTTAATGAGAAAGTGCTTGATATGGAAGTGCCAAGAGCGGACGAAATCCCATTCCAGGACTTTGAAATGATGGATGAGGTGGATTTATGGAGGTGAGCCCTGAAAACACTTGGCATGCAGTAGTAGTTTGGTTCAAGGAGGTACTATATTACTGGCGTAGGATTAAGATTTCCTTGAAAACAAAGTTCACCAAGGATTATACAGCAACAGATATTCTTAATTTTATTTTTTTATTCTGGCATGGAACAAATAATATTCTTGCTGGTTGGCTTATGTTATTAAGAATTAAAAGTGGATTAGATAAACGAGGAGAGTGAACGAAAATAAAGCTAACAACACTTGCGTTGTAAATGCTATGATATCATACAAAGTCTTTTAAGGCTTCGATTGCAAAATTGTTTTCAAAGGCTGCTAGAATTGAATAAACAAGTCCTCTTTTTGTATCATCTCCTCTGTTTGTTTTCCAATTCATGGTATCCATATACATCTGCTGAAAATTGAAACTCTGCAGCCAGTGATAGCTGATTCAGCATGAGATGGCTAGATATGCTATAAATAGACACAAAGATGTCATAAGTTCTTATATACTACAACAACAATGGCAGAATGTTGTGATTTTTTTCCCCAGAGGACGTCTATGGGCAAGTAGACATGCATGCATGATGAATCTATCAGAGGCGATGTATACACACACTATCTCTTGTTTTACCCAGTCAACAAGCAGCTGGTGGGCTGCAAAACTCTTAAAGCAGGTCAAATGTTTAGGTTCAGGATTTATTAACCTTAATTAGAGCATTAAGTTGAAATTAATTGCAGTAAATCATGGCTAGTAACATTAATAGCAATTTATTATAAGAAAGAAGTGGCATGACCCACATGAATGAATTGTAAATCATTTTAAACATTATTTCCAAAATGAATAACTTCAAACCTTATTCTCAAAAACTGAAATTATCTTGCCATACAAGGCATCTAGGTCTATATATAACACTAATCCATGACTTTTTTTTCTCTTATTTAAAAAAAAATGAAAAATTTTCATTTCTAAGTTTTATTCCTCCAATTGTAATTCAATCATCAATCTAATACGTCAACATGATATATTTAAATGTATCACAAATTAAAACATTTTCAATACACAAAAGATGATTATCTTTATCCCTAACCTTGCAATCTCATGTCCTTAGTTGAGTTTATTGAATTTGTTAGGAGATGAATAATTTATGATGCTTACCTGAAGCTGAATAGGAGATGAATTAAAATTTTAATTAAGATCTGAGAAAATGAAGGCTTGAGAGATGTTGAATTTCGATTTGTTCCCTTTATTGCTCTTTTATTTTAAGAATTTTGAAACAATCATTAATAATAATAAAAGATAACATGGACAGGTGGCGTGTACTATGTGGCACTTCATAACCTTATTTAGAGAAATAAAATTGAAAAATACCATATTTTAGGATGGGGGGGGACCAAACTTATATTTTCAACCGTCTCCCTACAATTGCAAGTCAATATATATATATATATATATATATATCAAATAAAAAACAAAAATGGAGCCAAATATTTTGACGACGTTGTACTGGTGACTGAAACAAGATTATTTCTAGTGGCATAACGGGCTTTGAAGGAGATTAGGACAAGTTATATATAATTTATTATATAATTACTAACAGATTTAATAGTTTTACAATAAAAAATTGTGTTGGTGTTTACACTATCATTTTATCTGTAATTATTTTACTAATAGATTCACGTACGAAAACCAACGGTTAGAAAAACACTTATCGATTAATTCCCAATATGTTAATAAGTTCGTCATTAAGAAAAAAAAATATTGATAGACAATTTTGCCTAAAAAAATACTCGATTTCTTTTATTAGTAATTTCATCGGTGAATTGTAGTGGTATTTGTTATAATTCTTTCTTACTCTTTAGGATATACTGTTAGAATAATTCTATCGGTGATTTAGCAGTTACAATAATATTTACAATAATTTTTTTCAACTCTTTAAAATATATTAACAGAATAAGTATGTTGGCAACCTCTTCAATAATAGTTTAAAAATATATATTTTAAAAAAATATATTAAACAGAAATAGAAAATAATTAAACATAAATAAATTTGCATTAAATTCAAGTATTTACAAATCAATTATCTTAATATAAAAAAACCAAATATTTACTACAAATTTATACGTTCAAATATAATGAAACTAGAACAAGGATAACGTTGAAAGAGAAGAAGGCTGGTTATTTCCAAAATTGTGAGGCTAATTAGAGGGTGCATATATACTACTCATATGTGATCTAATATTTGTGACTATTCAGCAGAGTTCTTCATAATCCATAAAGAGTCGTTCATATTTTTCATTGAGATGGGTTATACATTTTTGCATTCATTGATTTAATAAGGCCATGAACTCCAAAGATTGTGTGCTTATGATTGATTGTAAGCACCTAATAGCTGAAACACTACAGGCCGTCTGCAAATTCTTAGTTGTAGTGTTAGAAAGTCCATACACTCAATTTCTATCCGATCCGCCCGACAATCCTACATCCAAGCACAAATTCAAATAGAAATACAGGTGGGTTGAAGGATCGTTCTCATGTCTCTCCTTCAACTAGTTATTATATATCTTTTAAAAATAAAAAAAATAAAATTATCAAATTCAAAAAAATAATAACTTAAGAAAAAAATGGTTGAAAACCAATGTACCACAAATGTTGACCTCGGTTGTTGATGAATAGTTACACCTTTTTTGGTAGTTATTACTCTGCACGTGCGTTTCTACAAAAAACTTTATTGGGCTTGGCTCGCGTCCAAGAGTCGTAGCTTATATAATAAAAATATTGTTAGTTAGATATATTTATAAATAACAATAAAAAAATATAATTAAAATTAATCTTACCATTCGCTTTGCATGCGAAACGAACAGAATGGAGTCGCTGGTGTGTGTAGTAACTGAACCGTGAATTTGCCAACTCTAATTCCCAGCACTAGACTATGAGAGTCGTGTGAAATGTTCGAACATCACATGTTAAATATATTCTGCTTATATAGTCTCTAAGATGCATGATGGTCTAAAATCCTTCCATACCATCACATCATTCTAACTTAATAGAATGTTTTTTGGCTATACAATCTATATGGTACAAACATATTATTTATGACTAAATGACAAATGAAATTTTAATATTTGAAATAAAAAATTTATATCAATTTTGATGTTATCTAGTTGCAGCGTGATTCTCCCAAACCCTCATCGCAACATTATCATTTGCTCTATTCCACTCAAATTTAGCCTTGTAATAAAAATTCATAAAAAAGAAAATTTTCAATAATTTTAGTAAAGTAAACGAATTAACATGATAAATAGTAAAAAAATGAAGTAATACTAACGTTAGATCTTGAAAACCATACATCTATTTACAATTTCCATTCAAGATATTTGGAAACCTAGCTCTATTAAAATAATTAAATTTTCATCAATGTTATTATCTGAGCAAGATCAATACTTATGAACATGAAAATGAATAAATTTAATGAAATATTATTTGTTCATAAATTGTTAAATATAAACCAACTTAAAGCAAAAGAACCTTACATTAAAAGGTCATCCTTCCATTATACTTCGTGCTTGTGGGTAAATTAATTTCACTTTATAGGGACCCCCTTTACGTTATGGCATCGCACTTGAAGAGGTAGTGTTTTGAGTCAATGCATGTGCTTTAGGTGCCTCTTATTTGTCGACACCTAATGACTCATGGTTGTCATTATCACTATTAGAAAAATTGGCAGTGATTTTGTGCTCATTACGTGCAATTGATTTTTTCCTAGACATCTTCACAAATTTACTTAAAAAATAAAGAATTATATCCCCAAATTAGAACTCATGGTAATTGAATATCTTTTTGGTATTTTAGATTTATGGAATTGAAATTGCTAGCTTACTAATTAAAAAGAAAATCACATGCCTATTTGACCATCGTATATAGAGCTACCGCCTGCAAATTATCTGCTGCAAATTATCACCTGAGAACTTGTTAAAACTAAAATGTAGTTATTTGAGCTTGAGTTGTTATCAATCTTCTTTACAATACATTTTATATAATCAGTTATGTGATACTTCCACTAGTTGTTTGTCAATAACAAATAACATCTAATCTTTCAAGGCTCTTTCTATGGTCTAATGTTCATAAAAATTATTGCTACCTTTTAATTACATAGCTTGTTATATTTGTTTGTAAAGTTAATTTTATGTTCATGTTCCTTTATATATGCGAGTAACTCTTATCTTTTTAAATTATTACTAGTTATCATATAATGTTTATATATATATATATAATTGCTTATTAATAAATGAAAACTAGCGAATAATCTTAATTAAAATGTATGTTAATAATCAAATTTTGAATTTTACATCAAATCAAGAACCATTCCTATTTAACATGTGTGAATGATAGAGTAATGATGGATATTTTTCCAAAATAAATTTTAATTTTTTGAATTTTAATTCTAACTAACTCTTCTTCTCATTTTCTTCTTTAATGTTTACCTTTTCTAGCTAGTCATACTTTCTATATTTTCTCTTATTTTTATGATTATTTGGATTTTCTTATGACTTTTGCTTTATATTATCCATTTTTGATTGTTTACGTACATTCATAGTCCCAATTATTGTATTGTAGCCATTTATTTTTGTAACTCTCCTTTTGTTTTTGTTTTTTATTCCTTTAATATGTGTTTTTTTGTCCAGTATGTCTATAATCTCTGGAATAGTCACCTTAACTACCACTTTTTCATAATTATTTTCCAATGTTGTTTCACTCACTGGAAGAAATCTTCCTCTTCCTTTTAGGCTCTTCAGTTAATAAAAACTTTGTTAAGATTTCGCAAATCTTATCCTCTATTTCTTCAATTTTTTTATGATGATGATAGGTGTGTAATTCTAATTATACTATATTTTCCTGTATAAAATTATACTTAAATGGTTTGTATATGTTATAAATTGTTTGTTTTCTCCATACACAATTTCAAACTTACTTCCATTTCAACATAATAATATTTAATGCAAAGTTGAGGGAATACTACAATTCATGTGAATTTAGTCCCTTTCAAATAAGATAGAACTTTATCCACAACAAAGAAAATTGTTTGCATAATTAAGGAGCCCATTTTTAAATTGACTCATATCATTCCTTTAACTTATAAGATTTCTTTACAGTACCCACTTATCAGTATTTTAGTTGGTGTCAAATACTCAAATACTCCACTATTTTTCTAATTACCTGTAACATACTCAAAGGCAATATATTCACAGAAATGTCATTATTAATCGATATTCTCCTTATTTCCTCTCCTTCATTTTCGTGCATAATAATAATTTCACATGCACAGGCTTATTAGCATTTAGTTTCTCAAACAAACTTTCATAACTTCATCAAACTCCGTTAATTTTATGAATATAATTGTGTAATTGGTCATGTGAGTTATATCATAATTTTATGAAACAAAGCAATAATCGCCAACAGTTGCTTTGATGGATACAATTGTATAACCAATCGACTATTTCATATAAAAACCATAATATTATGATTTTTTTTCTTTCATATATGTTTTATAAGTGAAAATATATATCTTTATCCAATTTATAAACTAAAAAATAAATTCTAATTAAAATCTTAATAATTTATTATTCACATAGTAGTTCTCATAGGTGATTATGAGTTGTCAAATATGGATGACCTAGTAGATATATTTATAAACTAATAAGACAAGTCTAGGCTCAGGAGTAAGTTTAGTCGTATCATACTAGAATGATGGCTCAAAATGACTTTATGTTTTGATTCGACCATTGAATCATGCTTAAATGTTTATAAGAGTTTTTAGAGGGTGTTTCTCTTTGAGTAGTTATGAAATTGCTGCTTTGACCATCGGATCTTTAAATTTTAAAAATCTCACCACAAAGCCCTCGTTTTGATAATTTTAACAATTTTGTAATTTTTCTTATGAATGGGTTAACCGGTTAAGTCTGTATTTAAATAAATATCATGATTATGAACTATAACATTTAAACATTTAATTAAATATCACAATTTTCATAAAAAACATCCAAAATAATATTATTTCACCCTTTTTTTTCTTCTATACCATTTCACTATTTATTAGCATTGTACATGCTAATCCCCAAATTCATCCTCTACACTTCTCAAAAGAAGAAGGTGTAATTATTCTTCCATTTTGCAGCACTTGAATTATTATTGATTATCAAGATCCTACGTTCGTTATCATTGGTGGTCCATTATGCTAAGGTAAGTTGTCTATTAAGGTTGCGTTTGTTTTCTAAAATTGATTTTTAAAAAATCACTTTTCAAACTTTTTTATGTTTATTTTTTATTAGAAAAGTTGGCCAGGAAAATGTTTTTCTTTATTTTAGGTGAAAAATACTTTCTAGAAGTTGTGAAAAAATTTTAAATATCATATTATTTGCTGATTATGTTAAATTTGGTCCTCATATTTTTTATTACTATATGTTTTGTTTCAATGTTTTTTTCAACTTCATCCCTTAAAAATTGATTTAATTTGATTTTTATGTTAAATTTGGTCCTTATTTTTATGATTATTATTTACATTTCTCTTATGATTTTTTTAATTGAGATTTTTTTATCTATCAAATTTAGTCTTCATTCTTTTGATTGTTACATATTTTATATAAAATTATTTATAAAATTATAATTATCATTATTTTAATTTCATCATCTTTTAATTTTTTTTATTTGTTAGATTTGATCTCTATTATTTTGATTATTATTTATTTTATTTGAGATAATTTATGAAATTAGATTTTTTTTCAATTCCATTTTTATTCAACATTTTAATTTGTAAGATTTGTTCTTTAAAAAACTATTTTTCATCTTATTTTTTATAGCATAACCAAATACTGAAAAGTATTTTCCAACTTATTTTTCATTGCATTGTAAAACATCAGAAAATAATTTACTTTTTTCAAAATTCACTTTTCAAGAAATCACTTTTCAAAATAAATTACTTTTCTGTAAATAAACGGGACCAAAATATATCTCTCTTTTCTGAAGATGAAGGAATATTTTCAGGAGGTGTATATAGCAATCACAAAAGGAATCTTTATTGGATTCTATTAATAAATATCCACCATGAGGTTAGATTTGGTGCTTTTGATTCATATTAAATACAAATATTTTTACATAAAAATTTATAAAATCAAATCTAGCTGTTTAGAAATATATCTACAATTGCAACAGTGAGCTTCATTGATTTGGATTGGAAATTAAATTCTTTCACATTCTTGAATTGTTTTAGATCCATATTTAAAAAAAATGCCAACAAATAGAAAAATAATACCTTCACAAGAGATCAGAACTAAACCTCCTATAAGTAGGAGATATAAGTGAAAAAAACCCATAAAAACCTATATCTAAACATTGATTTAAATTTATCCATAAACATGCACAAATCTAAATCTAAAACTCATATGGATCAAATTTTTATTAAAATAAAATTAAACAAAGAATAAAAAAGAAAGAGATAGAAAAGGGAAAAAAACAAAAAGGGTACCATCATTGGCAAAAACAATAACAAAACTTTTAAGAAAAACTTTTATTCCAATAGAGAAAAGGAAAATAAAAGCTAGGGTTTTTTTTAAGATGTAGTTAAACTTTGATTTTTTTTAATAGATTTCTAACATATCTTTCATGATAAAACAATATTAAAATTTACTATAAAAAAGAAAAAAACAACTAGGCCTTTTTTTGTTTTAATTTATTATATATTTAATTCATCTTTTCTATCTTTTTTTGTTAAACGTTACATTTGAATAAGTTGGAGAATACCAAGATTTTGTTCTTATTTGATGTGTCTATATATTTATTTTTTAGTAATTGGTATGAAGAGATGAATTAATGTGTGGACTATATATTGATAATAAAAAAAATAAAAATGAAATGCATGCCTTTTATAGGAAAAAAAGAGATGAACCTAATTTCATATACATAAAACACTTGAATATTACTATAATACTAAAAGAATTAAAGAAATATTTTGTACATCAAAGTTAATACTTTGGATCATTCTTATGTTTTGATTTTTTTTCCTTTTCTAAAAATTAACAAAGTGAGATAGAATTTATTTTTATTTGTCATCCTAAAATACCTCTTTTTACAACATAAAAGATTAAAATAAATTCTCACCTTGCGTGCTGTCTTATGCACCTTGTTGAATAGATAATAGAGCACAACTCTCTAATGCACCCCATTGAATGACCAATAGATTATGTAAATGATTTATTTGTTAGTGGATATAATAAAAGAAGTATTTTTTATTTTTTTAATATAGTCATTGGATTTAATTCGATGACTACATTAAAAAAATTATGAGTGTGATTACTTTTTTTCTTATAAATGATAAAATATTTGAAATAATAGTTATAACTTAATTGATGTATCAAATAAAATTAATCAATCATTATCAGTGTTAATAAAAAAAAAATAGAGTGGCTTGTTTAACCTAATGAGCTAATAGTGAATTGATCGCCCTATTTAAATGACGATTTAGTTTTATAAAGAAATTAATGGTGTCTTTGTTTTAACCCATACTGAATCCTAAATCAAATGTAAAACAAAAAACTACTAAAGGATTAAACCACAAAAAATAGCTTGGGAAAAGAACTGAAAAGGTGTCAACACACTATATTGACTTGTGCTAAGCTGTAAAATTGATGACTCGGATAATGGACATGACCACCATAAACTAATCCGATTAGACAACTTGCTTCTTTTCTTTTTTTTTTCTTTCTTTATTCTCCTTTTGGTTGGGCCTCAACTGAGCCTCAACTAATCTCGGGTTTGATTAAAGAATAGAGATGCGATTTAAGAAATAAATAAATATTGAAGGATAAAACTTCAAAAAAATTAGCTTAAAATGATGGAGGCAAGGTTGTGTGAATTTTCTAAAATTGGGTTAATCATTCAAATACATAACCATTGAAATTCTAGATCTAAGTTTAATAAAAAAACTCAATTCCTAATCAATTTATTGTTTGGAGATGAAATTGTAAAAAAAATCTAAATTAAAAAAAATTATCAAAGAAAAAGGAACGACAACAAAAAGAATGAGGATCAAATCATATTAATAAAAAAATTAAAAGATGAAATTGTAAAAAAGCTTCAATTCTATAAATCATATAAAAAATAAAATATTTAAAAGAATATGGACCAAATATATCAGGTAAAAAATTAAAGGATGATGAAATTAAATAAATAAATAAATATTGAAATTGAAAAAAAAAACAGCTTAAAACAAACAAGCAAACCCACGTAAATTTCTTAAACTCGGGTTAATCCTTCAAAATGATAACCTGTGAAATCTGAGATCTAGGTTTAATCAGGAAACTTTTGAAAGATGAGATATTAAAAAATATAAATTAAAAAAACTTATCAAAGAAAAAAAATACAAAAAAAAGAGGTCAAATCACGTAAGAAAAAAGCTCAAAGTAAAAAGACAAAATAGTTCATGGGTAACAATTTATCCATTTTTCCTTGTTAAAGGTGTAATTTTCATTTCACTGTGCAAATAACAAGATGAAAAATGATCATGTTTGATAACTTTTTTTTCTCTTTTAAAAAGTAATTTAATTGTGCTAAAAAATACAAAAACACTGAGTTATCACTGAATAATAACAAGATGAAAAATGACCGTGTTTGATAACTTATTTTTTTCTTTTA
Organism: Populus ilicifolia; assembly: GCA_015708895.1. Taxonomy (NCBI): domain Eukaryota; kingdom Viridiplantae; phylum Streptophyta; class Magnoliopsida; order Malpighiales; family Salicaceae; genus Populus; species Populus ilicifolia. Next base: position 999,728 of record SRLM01000457.1, read on the forward strand.
AAGAGTAATTTAATAATTTAATTTTGCTAAAAAAATACAAAAACATTGAGTTATCCCTGAATAATTTTATAATAATTAATGGATCATATGCAAAAATTAAATTACCTCTAAAAGCAAGTTCTTTGAATTGTTTTTTTTTTTTTGTAAAGGCAAAAACATGATTATGCTATTATAATGAATAGTAAAATGTGGCTATAGCCGTAGTGTTTTTGCCTTTGTTTTAGTTTTTTTTTACATCATGTAGCCAATTAATTTTGCATGTGGCATTGACTTTTTTCATGCAAAATATATTTATTATTAATAAAAATATTTTTTATCTTTAATATTTATTTATGTATAATTAATTAATTTACATTGAAGATAAACTTTTTTGGACAAAAAATTTTTGTTATTAAAGTATTATAATTATGATATTCATACTAAATCAAAATATTATTCTTAATGTTCAAGGTTAGTGTCTGATATTCATACTAAATCAAAATATTATTATTAAATGTTCAAGGTTAGTGAACTATTGAGACTAAATATTAATTAAAGCCATTAAAAATTAATTAGGTCAGTTTATGAAGTTGTCTGCCTATAAAGTTCCACCACACTCTAATAATTTAACATGAAAACCAAAAACCTCATATCTAATCTTTTCTTGCTATATCCTCTGATCATACCTTAGGTTTTTAGAATTGTAGAGGGATTTATGGTCACTTTTCTAAATCTATTCTTAGAAGTCTATATCTTCTAACATATCAGCTTATTTTGTGATATGCTTTTGTATATCTTTAATAACTAGCTTCTAGATATCTCTTTTTCAAAAAAGGAGCCTTCACAGCCCCTTCTTGACCACGCTTTACTCCATAATCTTTTTTATTATTATTATAGTTGTAGTAGCACAAAACAAGCAACAAATTTCCATGAAATTATAGCACATATCAAACTAATAATTTATGATCATTAAATTAAGTTCTGATACTAATTCAGGAAGATGAAAGCTATAACAACAGCAACAATATAAAAAACATATTGATTTTAACTAATTAAAAAGGTTGTAGATGTAAATTTTAAATTCGTAATTTATTTCTCTAAAAATAAAATTAATGGGGTCGGCCTCTAAGAAATTCACAAGACCTATAAATAAATAAATAAAAAACCCTAACTCTATTAGGAAATAACTAGAAATTTAACAACTCTAAAGAAATTAATAAAAAATCTGAATTAAATAATAAATCCAAAAAAACTAAAAAAAATAACAAAATTGATACTTAGATTCTATTTTCAAGAAATCCAAGTATTGATAAGCAATGCAGTGGTTAGCTATAAAAAAAATTGCTTGTAGAGTCCTCTAGAGAAAAATAATTTTGATCCAATAATTAGATTTTCTAATATGCAAACCTAGTTTGGTGGGATCATATCTTATTTTGAGTCTATATATTTCACGGGTACATGAAAATATGTGTTGTACCATTTATAAAGTTTGTATAAATCAAATCTCTATCTAGTTGTGTTATAATATTGAATCAAAATCCAATTTCATCACATTGGGAACGAGTCCTGTTAGCTTACTTTGTCAGCCAAATACAGTTGCCGGAGGCTTTCGTTTGGGTTTGGATTGAAGTTATTGGTTGCCCTTTGGATTGGATGGGAAATGAAAACGTTAGGAATCTCGTCCTGACGACAAGTCAAAAGGAGGTGGGATATCTTGTGTACGAAATCTTAGAAAACTGGAAGATGGATTTATGCTATTCCTTTAAAAATATATATTTTCGTGCCAAGCCTGTCTTTCCGAGATGCCTCTGCCCTGAAGATTCCCCCGTAGGACAAATTGCAAGGGAACATCTCCATTAAACAAGGCTAGAATATGCTAATAGAAGTCAAAAGGCCAGATTGCACATGCCTTCTTAAAAAAGAAAGAAAGGGGCAAAGGTAAGAAGCAAGTAAAAATCAATTTTTCTTTCTCGTGCTTTTGATGTGGGATAAGGAAGGAATCGGAAAGTTGCAAAATGCAAAGCTCATATCATCAGCCAGGTGGGGATGATTAGTAAATGGCAATGAAATTTGACCCTTTACCATTTGTTGTCTTTTATTACCGAGATCGACCCATTGTCACCAGCATCCATTATACTAGGTTTGAAAATTATATAGTGATGTAGTAGGTGAATCTATGAGCAACTGTGTAAATTATATTAGATGCGCTGAAAATCCCACATGCAACGTGTGCATGCCGTCGATCACTAACACACAGAGAGGTGATAATACCACCCTCTGGTCAACTTTTATTTCTCTGATCTCCTTCATCTGTTGCTGATGTATTTCTGCATATTTGGAGAGCAAGTTCATTGCCTCGTTCCCACTTAAATGTTGTCCTAATAATGACAATTAGTCGATCGTCTGAAGATAGGAGTTCGGATGATTTGAAAACCAGAGCTTTTGCCTGGTGGAAGCTAGCTCCAATAGAAATGTGCATTTATGATTCTGTGGAGGTGAAGTTCCCGGTTGTTGGAGTGGGGTCATCTGAGTGATTTGCGACTGCGTGACAGGTAAACTAGGGTGGTGTTGACAGCTGATAAGAACAAGCATGTATTCGGTCAAGGTTTTTTTTTTATTATTATTATTTCTTGTGCAATAAAGAGAAAAGCAATCTTATTTGAGTTATTTCATGGTTTTTTCAAAAAGAAATAGAATTGTGATAACGTTGGATGTGACACAAAGATACCCAAACCAATAATAAGTACTTTTATAATGGACGAGATTAAAATTAAACTCAATAGAAATGGATTTGTCTAAAGAAATTAAGTAATGGTTGGATCTTGTTTTAAAGTACGATTATCATTATAGCAAAATCTAACTGTATCAATTCATGTTGAACAGATGTGTGGCAAAATTGGCGCTCATAATTGTATGTAATGGTAAGTAGCCATAGCTAGTTACTATATTATATGAACAGGAAAAATAATTATTACATTGACTCCATAATTAATGAAACTAAATAATTAATCCTCGTGATTTCAAAACATTTAATCTTTATTTTTTTTACATCTTATTCCCTTCTAATTTATTTCATATTTATCTTAAAAAAAATTATATATGTTTTTTTTCCAATTTATTTCACCTTAAAAAAAATAAAAAAATAGAAGGAATGAATTTTGGGATTTTCATTTGAAAATCTAACACGAAAATGCTCTAAAAATCTAGAATCATAAAAAATATTATTTTTCATCATGTTTGAATGATGAATGATCATGAATTCATATTAATATTTTTTTTTATAACTAAGGATTTCAGATGTTAGGAACAAAGATTTGATTTTTAGCAAAATAGTTTTTTTTTTAGGATTTTAGGGATCCTTTAATAATTAAGTTAAAATCATTAAGATTTGTGATAAATAAGCATTAAATTTTAAAAATAAAAATATTTATTCTTTATTTATATATTATAAATACTGAAAATGAATTTCAAGAATGTGAATATTCTAAACTCTCTAATTAGGCTGTTCAAAATGTATTTATAATTTTATTTTTTATTTTTGAGGGGTTGCAAGTCTTTTCTTTTTCATTCAAGTGAGAGGAATATCCTTACAATTAATATTAATATTGATCATTAGTCTTCCTATATAACATTAAATATAAAGAATATCATGTATTTCATGAAAAAAAGTTTTATATCATTATGTATGTAGTATTAATGTTGATGAGATCATTTCTTATAATAAATATTATTATTGATTTGATGTAAGAATAGCTCTTATTAAGATTACCTTTTCATAGTGAGATAATAACCATATATTCCTATTTCAAACTCTTATTCTTGAAGAAAAATCCAACTTAGAGAGAGTTAGATCTAACGCACTAGATATTTAAGTCTATTACATATTTGAGTCTAAAAAATTAAATAAAATTTTGGATCCAACTCGTAGTTAAATTTTAAAAAAAAATCTAACAAAATAATAGATTCACAAGCACTTCAAACACATTGTTAAATAAAAAATATAATATTGTTATTTGATCTTTTTTATCTGGCTTTTGCTAATTTTCTCCTTTGTTTTGGTTTTTTTTTTAATTATAATTTTTTATGAAAAAAAAACTTTTTAGTATGTAATATGTTGATATGTGGTAACTATTTTTTAACATATAACGAATAAATTGAGAATGATTACTGTTCTTCAAAGTCCAATTATTATTTATACTTTAAAATGCAGTTAATTATTTTTAATAAACTATATTTAGTAAGTTTTAATTAATCAAAAAAGTTATAGTAAGAACTTCTTAAAAAAAAATTACTCGTAGATGACTAGAAGATATGGCAATACGGTGGTGGGGAACACAAAACATTCTATACCCGTCATTATAAACCGTCACTGGTTCTCTTTGTTCCTCTATCAAACACCCCTTCACACCAAATAACTCTCGCAAAAGTTACCTTTGCAACCATGACGAGCTCCTCTACAACGACCCGCAAGGTTCATACTTTTAATCGATGATATGGGGTTTTGTTAAATTGTTTTGTCAATCGTTAGTCGTATGGTGATTTTGTGGGTTTTGTTTTGATTTAGGCACTGAGTAAGATTGCTTGCAATCGGCTTCAGAAAGAACTTGTTGAGTGGCAAGTCAATCCTCCAACTGGTTTCAAACATAAAGTCACTGATAATCTCCAAAGGTTTGGTCTTTTTCTGTTTAATTACTGTTACGGGCTGTTTTGTCTTATGTTAAACTGTGTTTTCTTGCTGAGAAAATCAAAGAAAGATGAAGGGAAAATAAGAAGTCAAACTAAAGTTTGGATTTTTTTGGGACCGTTTGTAAAACGAAACTTTTAAAGAACATGACTAATTAGTTTCTATATTTGATTTGTTCGTTGATTATTTATCTGTAATGTAATCTTGGAATTTTTAATTGAAGGTGGGTTATTGAAGTAATTGGAGCTCCGGGCACCCTTTATGCAAATGAGACCTATCAGCTTCAAGTTGATTTCCCTGAGCATTACCCAATGGAAGCTCCTCAGGTTTGCAATTGCATCAGTCTATTGTTAACTGTATAGACTTTTATTGGGTTTTTCCAAGTAAAATAGTGTTGATTGAGGTTCTAAACAGGTTATATTTCTTCATCCGGCTCCGCTTCATCCGCATATTTATAGCAATGGCCATATTTGTTTAGGTAATTATTTATGTTCTGTATTGGAGTTAAGATACCATGAAATTAATTTTGGGTCAATTGGATTCTTTGTTCTACTGTATTCTGTTCCCAGTTGAAATATCTCGGCCCGCTTCTGTGGTTGGGAGTTTTCCTACTATTACGATACAAACTGATTTATTTCTTTGCTTTTCATTTCGGCTGTGTTTGTTTCTCAAAATATGGTTTTTGAAAAATTATTTTTAAAATTTTTTTGTGTTTGTTTGCCATTAAAAAAATAAGTAAACAGAAAATACTTTCCAGTTAAAGGAAAATTTAACTTGGTTTATAAGAAAGTGTTTTCATGGATAATTTAGACTGAAAATATTTTTCAAAAATTATAAAAAATTTAAAAATATCATGTGATTTGTTGATTATATCAAATTTGATCCTTAAATTTTTGACTGATATATAGTTTGTTTTGAATATTTATTTTTTAATTTCATCTCATTTTTATATTAACTTTGGTCTTTATTTTTATAATTGTTATTTGTTTTTTTCTTATCATATTTTTAATGAAATATTTTATTTATCAAATTTGGAGTTCATTCTTTTAATTTTTAATTATTTTATTTGAAATAATTAATGAAATATTAATTATTATTATTTTAATTTCTTCATCTTTTTTTTTTAGATTTGATCTCTATTATTTTGATTATTATTTATTTTATTTGAGATAATTTATAAAATTATATATATATTTTTAATTTTATTCCCATTCAACTTTTCAATTTTTAAGATTTGTAACTTATTATTTTAATAAACTTGAGAAAAATAAAATATTAATAAGTTATTTTTTAGCTCATTTTCCATGACATAACCAAACAGTAGAAAATATTTTCAAACTTATTTTCCGGTAGACTACCGAACATCATAAAATAATTTAATTTTTCAGAATTTACTTTCTAAAAGAAAACTTTTCAGCAAACAAACGGGGCCAATATTCACTTGTTTGTTGAATTTGATGGTCTTGTCCATAAATGCTGACTTTTTTTTTGGTGGTTGTTGATTTAGATATTTCCATTCTCTCTTTAACAAGATTTTCATACAAGTCATGGTCAATAGTACATGTATGCAGATCTCTTAGTTTTCTAGTTTCTTGTATTGCCATTAAGTAGACAGCAAAACCTTGATTATTGCTAGAAAACATGGTAAGATAAATCTCATAACAGTAATTTTCAATGAGACCTGCAGAGGCCAAATTCTAGTCTAGCTCACACTTTTGTGATTTGTAATATTGGACATGGATATTATGAAGGATTGTGATAACCTTGTGCACAATATAGCAACACAATATAGCAACACAAACTGACTTGTAAATAATTATTGTAATGTAAATTATGTCCATCATGCAACCTGTTTATCCAGAATTTCCCCCCCTTAGTGACGTCACTAGATAAGAATGTGGTTTTAGTTTTTTGTTCTCATCCCTTTTGTTCATTTGCAATACAACATATGGACTCATGCATGTATTGATGCTCATGCTATGCTGTTTCTTTTCTTGATAAGCAGGATTTAAGTCATTTGTTATGATTCAAGCTTGATTTAACTTTGTATATGGCTTTTATGTCGGTTATGCTCTTTCCACCTCATATTAACTGTGGAACTACGGCTTTCTTACTATTTAAAGATTGATCGTTAAATGGTCTATTCAGTGGGATAAATTTTTTAAAGTTTGTCTTGTTGAAAGCCGTTAGTTTCTAATTGAAGGTAGTTATGTTGCTCCATAAACCTGTGAATTAATCACTAATACATATGCTATTTTGAGAGTGGATAAACAAATTGGAACATCTCAAAAAGGAATGGTGACCACTTCAATGGGATGAGGGGTGTAATCCATTGTTTATCTCACATTGCATGATTGCCTCAATCTAAACCTGCAGATCCTTGCAGCATGACTGACATTTGATTATTTCCTTTTGCAGATATACTATATGATTCTTGGTCTCCTGCCATGACTGTTAGTTCTGTCTGCATCAGTATTCTCTCGATGCTTTCAAGCTCCACTGTGAAGGTTTGATTTTATGGTCAATTTTCTAGAGCCATTCTTTCCAGTTAATATGGATTTTGTGTTCATTGGGCTCCTATTGACTGCTGGCAGGTGAAGTGTATATTTGCCAATAACCATGATAAATGATAAGCATACCTTTTAGGTTTAATCATCTCATGATTCATTAGATGGCACAACCAATTTATAACTTATTTTTTGCATATAAGATTGTAAGATTAATGAGGTTGACCCTTGCTTGCAGCAACGTCCCGAGGATAATGACCGATATGTAAAGAACTGTAGAAATGGAAGATCTCCAAAGGAGACCAGGTGGTGGTTCCATGATGATAAAGTGTAACAACTGAAGCATTTCCATCCTTGCTCGTTCAAATAATCATGGTAGATGGTCGCTTTTTTCCAAAGAAAAATGTAAACTTGGGGGGAAGCATTTTGAAAACCAAATCTTTCTGAATGCTAATTAACTCCTGTAAACGCCAGGTGTGTAAAGGAAGAGAAACAATGTGTTCTAGTAATTTGAGAAACAAACTTGGCTCGTTGGCACCCAGCCGTAGATATTTGTTGTGGTTCTATAACTGGCACATGATTGTAACCCTTCAATCCATCTGCAACCATTTCTCCAACATCTTATGTTCTGATTTGTGTTTGCCCACATTTTGGTGACCGTTATAATGCAGCCTAGACTTACAGCTCACTGTTGGATTTTGTTCATAGAATCACTGATTATGAGTTGGTGAATGGTGACACCATTTTATTGGAGATTCTGAGATGCTACAGAGTACTGATTGGTTTCTGTATCCTTGCTATTAGAACATAGAAGTGAAAAATTTTACTAGTGGTATTCTGTGAGTTTATTTCAAGTAAAAAATAAATATAAAAAAGAAAGAAAAAATAAAATTTATGAACTGGTGAAAAATATTAAAAACATCTTTACTAATCTTCACCTATGATTTCACTTCTCTCTTTTATACTTGTATTAACTAGTGTCAGGTTACTCGTTTTACTAGAAAGAGACACATGCATGCATATATATATATATATATAGAGAGACACACACACACAACATATTACTCTTTAATGAATGATCCCTTTCACGCGAAACGAAAGCTTGATTTTGTTATCAGCTTGACAGTACGCTCATGCATGCACAAAAGATTAACCCTGAAAAAAAATTATATTAAGCACAAATATAATTTTTCTTCAATTTTTGATAGATTATTGACATGATTTTGTCATGTTTATTATTTTTTTCCCCTTCAATCACATATAAAATATTAATATTAATTTAATACTTTAAAAAAATTGCTTTTGATTCATGGTAGGTTTTCATTTTAAAAAATAATGTTTATAATAAAAAATATTTTATTAAAATAATAGCAAGATGCATTAATAAGAAAAGAGTTAAGATTGAAGAAACACATTTCTTCTTGATATTTTTATTTTTTTTATGTTTCATGCAAAAGTCTCTTTTTATAATTATATAATTAAATAAAAAATAAATTTTAAAAATAAAACTATTAAGCTAGGCAAAGGCTATGACTTAAGTTACAGGTTAAGTTGGTTAGCCCGACTTGACCCGAATCTATGCAAAACATTATTATTTAATTTTTTTAATATAAAAAACATTAAAACAATAACTATAGAAGATGTCATGAAACTTGATTAATTGTTTAATAAGTCTAAGTAGTTTGATAAAAAAATCAAAAGTATGAACAAAACCTCACAAATGCAATAATAAATATTGTAATCAAAGTTCCCCCTCTTAAAAACCTAAATACAAGCAAAAACAAAATCCTATTTATAATAGATAAATATATCCTAAACAATGCTGAAAAATAAAAATAAAAAAGAAAAAAATCTTAGATAAACTAGGAGATTAATACAATTTTTACATAGTAATTTCTGAAGTTTATACAAAGCATTTTCAATGTTTGATTTTCCTAAAATTTTTAACCAATGTAAAACAAGATTTTTGAATTTTTTGGTAAAATTTCATATTGATCTCATAATTAGATAAAAAAATTATATTTTTTAGAATAAACTTGTGCACTAGAAAAAATATGCCTCTAACTATTGAAATTAATTAGCCTATCATTGCAAAATCATTAGGCATTAGGCTTACGTTGTAGATGGATTAAAGCTTTCTTACATGTAGGTTCCGTTTGTTTATAGAAAAATTGTTTCTTGTAGAAAATAAATTATGAAAAAAGTATATTTTTAAAAAGTGAATTATTTTATGATATTTGATAGTGTTATGAAAAATAAACTGGAAAATATTTTTCAGTGTTTGATTATATTATAAAAAAAACTAGAAAATAACTTATTAATGTTTTATTTTTCTCAAGTTTATTAAAATAACGAGGAACAGATCTTACAAATTAAAAACTTAAATGAGAATAAAATTAAAAAAAATCATAAATTATCTTAAATAAAATAAAAAATAATCAAAATAATAAAGACCAAATCTATAATAATAATTAATATTTCATAAATTATTTCAAATAAAATAAGTAACAATCAAAAGAATGAGGATCAAATTTGATAGATAAAAAATTTCAATAAAAAAAAATAACAAGTATAAAAATGAGAACCAAAGTTAATATAAAAATTAAATTTTAAGAAATTAAATTGAAAAATAAACATTAAAAATAATATGACATTTGATATAATCAGCAAATAATATGACATTTTTAAATTTTTTATAACTTACAGAAAGTGTTTTCCTTTCAAATTTTTTAGAAAAATATTTTTTTGAAAATCAAGCTAAATTTTTCTTTAACTGAGAAGTGTTTTTCATTGATTAATTTTTTTAATAGTAAACAAACATAAGAAGACTTAGAAAATAATTTCCCAGAAAATAAATTCCAGGAATAGACATAGCCATAAATTAGATTGACTAATGTCTAATCATCACTTGGTCCAAAATTTATTTTTAAATTTTTTTTCCTCTTATTTTGTAATTTACCAACCTAAAATTTTTAATGAATTATTTGATATAGTTTAGATTGCACCAAAAAAAGAAACTACCAGCTTTTAATTTACTTTAAAATTGTTAACACATTTGTCATTCGTAATTTAACACGTTATTAATATCAAAAAAATTACTAATAAAATTTTTTATTTTTTTATTTTATCTTTTTTTCATAAAAATTATTTAAAAACTTTTTATCACAATTTTCATCAACAATTAATGATGATGAGATACTTTATGCTGACGTTTCTGTTTTTTTTTTTTTTCAATTTTCTTTTAGCGTGTGAAGGTTAGGAAAACAAACAAAGTCATTCAGTTCATATCATCTTCTGAAAAATTTGAAGTCCTGCCTTTTGGGTTTGTTCATGCTATCGGTACAAAGAAGCGTGATGGAAAATAAACTCTGATGCCCTTTTTTGTGTAACTATATATTCTCATTCTCAATATGTTTTTTGAATTTAGCTGGCATAAAATTTATACGTGAAAGAACCTCAAGAAAGACGACATAAAATAGGAAACAGCCACAAAGCATTTTAGCACCAATTATTTAAAGCATAGATCTAACTAGGTACCGCAATTCAAGAATTAATCTTCCTGCAACTCTTTCTAATCTCTCCCCTGAAACCTGTCAATGGAGAGATGTTTCCCATCTTAACCATGGACTTGGAAAATTGCTCAAAGAAAAGCTCATTGCACTCAGCATATTTCTTGACCAATTCCATTGATGCTTCATTCTTTGTCAGGAGAACTTGGTCAGAGTTCAACAGTCCTTTCGAAGCCAATATGTTCTTGAAGTAACTGTTGTCGAACTTTTTTGGACTTGCGAAGTCCAAGAAAAACAGGTTCTGGTCACCTCCTGATCTGGGGCACCGGTTCCGCAATTGGGCAGCAAACGATTGTTGAAGAGAGAAGTCAGGCTTCCCATTTCCTGACTGGTTGTACAGCCTCTGCCTGAAGCTGGTGCACCGAGCATTTCCAATTGTGTGGCTCCCTGAACAAAATTTTTCAAAACTAAGGACCATATTCATAGTTTGCGGAAATTCAGAGAAGATGAATGGTCGAGTTAACTTACCAGATAGAGCAACAAGATCAACAACATTAAGGCCTTGTAACTTGAACTTGGTAAGAATTGTTTGAAATGTGTTGTTTGGAGCAGGAATATTGTTATTGGAACCACTCAAGCTCGCACTTCTAGAGTCCCTTCTTCCCAATGGAACTTCCCAGCTTGGACCGCCAGTCTGTATGCATAAACAAAAGGATCAGCTCTGGAATTTTGGATAGAAAAGGTTGGTTCAATATCATTACAGGACAAACATGTAACACTTACAAGAACGGTAGAATCTCTGGCAGACAAAGCCATGATATCAGCACAGGAAACTGTTTCAGGACTCTCCTTCTCTAGTGCAGATTTAATCTCGTCAATTACTTCAAATCCTCGAGCTGAGTTTCTATTCGGATTTGACCCCTTCTCACTTATTATTCTTCCAGTGCTGTCTAGCAATATTGATGCATCACAACCCTGGGAATTTAACAAAATAATATAAATCACATCATTCATGATAGTAGAAGAGCAAGTGATGAGAGTTATGTATAGTGATCAGTTATAGACCTTGACAAAGCAGTCATGAAAATGGAGCCTAAGTAATGAGGCTGCCATACGAGCTTCTTTAGCAACTGCCTTGGCTACAATGGAGTTGACTATTTCTCGAGCTTTGGGGCATGACCTATCATAAAACTGTGGATAGAGGTAGCCACCAGTTGTCTTGCCACAAAAACATATCGGAGAAAAGGCCAGGAAAGCAAGACCAAGAACCAAGACAACGCTAATGAGCTGAGCCATTACTGCTTCAAAAATTTTGTTTTGTTTTAGAGTATCACTTTCAAGACCAAGACTTCTACACAGGAATGCTATGAAGTATGAAGGGGGAGTTCAAAAGCTGGTATGAACTTTGGATGGTCAGGATATTTATAGAAGGAACGTTATGTATCGCCTTGAGGGATAGTGAAGGCTGGGCGGAGCCGGAATATTAGGTTTGAAAGGGTCAAACTAGAAAAAGTATTCTAAGAGGACCTAAAGACTAAAATTTATTAATTTTAAGGTCAAAATTTAAAATTATCCAAGGAGGGGGGCTGGGAAAAGGAAATTGTAGGGGCAGGGGCCACCCCCCGCCTCCGCCCGGAGGGAAGAAAACAAAAGGGTGGAGTTGGTAACCAACTAGCTTTCCATCGACGGGAAAGAGAGATAAGATTGGTTAGCAATTTATTGTCATTTAGGCTTATCAGTCTCATTGGTAAACAGTTTCAAGAAAGCTACTGAGCAGTTCCTAAACTGATCTAATTGGAGCAAGCTCTTAGGTCACAACAACTTAATGTCTGTAACATGGCAGTACATTAGTTTTATATCATTATTATTTAAAATCTATCATGGGTTTTCTGTATGTCATGGAGAACATGGCTGTGCTGTACCAGTTTGCTGATTGAGACATCCTATCTAAATCAGTCCTTGATAACCTTAACTTCGATCTCTGGGAAAAAGTGCGGAGTGAGGATGTACACAGACCTCATTCTGCTGAACTGAATGAATGTGCAGAACACGATGCACAGAAAACTGATTTTGAAGAATCTTATCATTTTCACAAATGATAGGACTAATCGTCACCTTCCTTGCGTAATTTTGTTTTGATTACCAGTGGGTCCATATGACCTCCATTATTAATATTATCACTAAGTTTGGAGCTTTAAGCGTGGTCAAATGATACATTTGTTTATATTTCTAGCCCCAAATGTGAAGACAAATACCGGTGAAAAGAGCAGCGGAAAGAGTTTTTTTTTACTTCAATTCCTCCTATTGATAGAATCAATGATGAGTGCCCCCTAGAAGGCAAGACAACAGCTAGCTGTAAACATTGCATGAGGTTGGAAATTCCTAATATTTCTATCAAGCTTCGTTTACTAGAGTTTTACCCATGACAAACATATTTAATGGTTAATCATGGGCCATTCATTAATTCCATCTCTTATTGTTACCTTTATTTTAAATAGCATGTCTTGTAACATAAATTTATGGGCTAAATAAGGGTAGTATATAATTATCTGATAATTAAATAATTAAAAAAACTTAAAATACAAGAGTATGTAAAAGAAAAATCATGTAAATTAATAAATAAAAAAATAGTAACTTGCGTGGATGTGAGATCATGGAAAAAACTCCTAAAAATAAAAGTTATTATCAGTTGACATACAAAAAATAAAAGGTTATCAATAGTTAATATTACTCAACTCTATAAAATAGATAGCAAGAAAGATAAAAAAACACATACAACTTAAAAAAAACTTAAATTACAATATTGTATTTTTATCAGGTTTTTATGACTTTTCAAATCTTAAATTGATAGGCAAAAGCATGTATAATATAATTTTATAAACAATAACTTTATAGGTAATAAAATAGCAAGCGATAGTCGAGTAGGCTTACAATTCGTGGATGTAATCATAGTTCTATGAATGTAAGTATTTCTTTCTAAATTGTTAAGTTTATTTTATATACAAGTTGTTTTAATTATTTGATTATTTTCTTAATTGAACTACTATTTGTATTATGTGTATTTAATCATATTAATATTCATGTAATTCTGTAATACAAATTTAAAATTATGTGAGTAGATTTAAAACTAAATTTAAAATTAGAACTAATTAACTTAGAACTTCTGAACTCAAACCGGTTAAATTAAAACTTCAATCTTAAGTTTTAAAGTCTTCTTAGTTAATACAGACAACAAAAAAAATTACATCAAATAGTAGAGATATGCCATAACAAGCATATTCTCTTACTATTGTTTTTCTTTCAAATAGAATGTTAACGAATATATGGAATAAATCAAAATCTATTGAAGGTTTTATATGTTATTGGTATAAATAATATAATCTTTTTTGCTTGTAAAATTTATTTCAACAAATAAAGAAATTCTAGTATGAAAATATTAAGCTAATTTGATTAGATAAATAATATGATAAATAATTGCCATGGTTGAAAAACTATTCAAAACGTTTGTAATTCTTAGAAGGTAAGTTATTGGAAAATTTGTTTAAGTACATGGTTAAAATGGTATATTTGAGGCCAAATTAAACATAAAATCTATTTATTTTTAGGGTTAAGATTTTCTTGGAATCTAGTTTTTAACATAAACTTTTTATCATGAAATATTAATATGTTTTAAATAAATTGTAGTGAATGAGAAATTGATTTTAAATAACTCTTGATAGATATATTCCGGTGAAACCCAAAATCTTCTAAAAGCACTTTACCTCACATAGAAAAAAAAACAAAACTTTCTTGAAAGTTGAGGAGTTAAGATTAAATTTAAAGGGCACTCAATTTTTTTTTTTAAAAAAATATTCTAACTAAAGTGATTTTTAAACTTAACACCTACATGTGCATGCTTTGACTTGGGTAACATGATATTTTGAGTCTAAAAATTACTTTTTTGTTAATTAAAATTTAGATTTGGATTTGATCGATAAAAAATTATTTCTTCTAGGTTATTGATTAAGAGTAAATTGAATAGTTTTTCATAACTCTTTTAATAATATCTTAACAAATTTTTTGAACTCAGAAATCACATGACTTAAATTAAAAAATGTTCAATTTTAATATTATTTTTATATGTTTAATCAAAGTTATTAGGTAAAAAATTCATAGGTTGTTGGTGTCTAAAACTTTCTATATAAAAGGGTTTAAAAAGAGTTTTTGGTGTTGATTAATTATACACTTCTTTGACATAATTTAACATTTTTCTTTGTTTAATTTTCCAACATTGCTTTTGTGGTTTTAAAGTTTTGTCTTGTTTCCTCTAAATTTCCTTATTATTTAAAGCTTAAATTTAGTTATTATAGATAGATATTTGAATAATATTTTATTCATTTTTTAAATACTTGCATTTAAATAATATTATATTATTACAATTTTAGAAGTCTTACTAAAAAATTTCGTTGGTATTAAATGAGAAACAATAAAGCACTAAAGATATATAAATAATTATCAAACCAACCCTTAAACTTAAAATCCTACAATTGGTTTCGCACTAGCTTTATTTGGTCATTTTATTAATATTAACACATCCACGTAAACATCTTTTTTCATAATGCATTCTTCATCTAAGCATATCACTACTCATTTTTGTAATACCCTTTATATAAACTATTTTGCTTAATTACCATGATATATATACCGCAATTATATGTAGTTCTGCACAAACCAAAAGCGCTTATAAAATTCAAGATAGTCAAAAACATAAAACGATCACTATTAATAAAACAACAAAATTTATTATCCATTCAACAATAAAAATCATTATTCATCCAATATAACTCCATCACCAATCCTTTACTTCCCTGATTTTTAATACATACAAATTTTATTAACTAATACTTAATGTCTACGTATCTGTATTTTTTATTGATGAATTTCAATGTCCAAAAATATGCTTTTAATCATTAATTTTTCAATGTTTAATGATGTAATTTTTCATCACCGAATTTTTAATATTCAAAAGTTTTATTATTATATAAAAAATATAACAAATATTTAATTTAAACTTTTAAATACTTGAAATTTGAACATACTTGCCCTTATCAATCTATATCAATAATAACTCAAACACAAAACAACTTATCTATAACCATTACAATCATTTTAATCAATTAACCAATCAACGACATAACATCCAGAATTTCCATATTAAAAAAAATCCAAGGCTTAGAATTTCCTTTAAGTTCTAACTTGCATTTAGCAAACCATTTCATGTTTTGTACTATTTCAAATCATTCAACATATATTTTCTTATTTTCTCATTACACTAACTTGTCAACCCAACACCCAATATAGATAACCATTAAATTACAAGCTCTTTGATCACTTTTCAATCATGCAATATCAAATAAAAACACTAATATTATACAATGCCACTACTTTCTACTTTACTTTCACATACAATATTTAATAAACATAATAATGCTCAAGCATTGAAATCACAACCATGGATTTATTTTTTAAAGGAGAACTCAATCATGATGGTTTTTCTCTTCAATGGTATATAAAATAGTAGATTAGAGCTCTACAGAGTTTTTTTTATTTGATTTGGGGTTTTTATTCCAATTTAAATGTATTTTGTAGTCATAAATAGAGTTTTATAAACCCATATGATTTGTTTCCTCATGTTTTTGGGTTTAAAAAAGATTGAATCTAGGTTTTGAATATCTAAAAGCTTGGATTTTGATTTTTTTTTAATCTCTAAAATCACCATTAGTGATTGAAAAAAGTTTTATACAAACAACTCCTTGACTGCTTCATTTTAAAAAATAAATCATTTATTTTTTTTATCAAAATAAATGTACATCTATCCATTCAAATCCAAACACATTTGAAATTTTTAATTTTAGGTTAAACATACGAGTAAGTTGTTTCATCATAGCTATGTCTAATCTATTTTAAAAAATGGTTCTTAATTTTTTTATTTTATAAGAATATTTTTTAAATAATTTATTTTAATAATTATTCTATTATTCCATGATTTTTAAATAATATTAGGGATTTTTATGATAATATTAACAATAATTTTTTAAATAATTATATATGAATTAAGAAGTTTGCTGATAAAATATCTATTTTGTTATTCTAAAGGTCTTATATATCTTTTCTTAAATTTTAAATTTTAAATTTTTTAACACATTCACTTCAAAATTATTGATTCAAAATTATTTTTTTATTATTTTTTTAAAAAAATATGATAATTTTTTTTAAATATTATAATGATCAACCTCAACCTCAATTTCAATATTTAATTAGCATTAACCATATTTTTTTTATTAATTTTTAATTTATTTTGTTAAAGACATTTAATGATACTAGAACCCATAATCATAAGCCTTCTTCTCTTGTGTAACTTAAGATCATATTGAAAACGTAGCACGGGTATGCTGACAATAAATTCCTCAAAGTCATCCCTTCAATCTAGCGACATGTTGTTTCTAGAAATCAATTTTATTATTATATATTTTTAAAGTATATTTTTAATCTTCTAAATTAAATTTAATTAAAAATTATAATGAGATTCTATATCTAGAATTCTCTTAAATAATAAAAATAAAATTTCAAATAAAATTTAATATAAATAAATAAATAATAGTAAAAAGAAGAAATCTAATATTAATGTTAATTTTTTTAAATACTCATTTAGTCTTTTTAAAAGGTTTTTGAAGAAATAAAATAAAATTAAAAAAGTCATATAATAAATGAATAAATTTAATTTAATTTATACATCAATGAGATATTGTAATTAAATTTAGTTATAGTAAAGAAATGATTATAAATAACTGACAGTGAAATAGTCAGTGACTTCCTTCCAAAATTCCAGGTGTCTAGACGAGGCGTCAACCACTTTCAGTTGTACAAATGTGCAAAAAATGATCCAAACTTCAATAAAATCAATACACTCGAAACCCTAACAATGCTCCTGGTAAAATAACAATGATAATGCCATTTAAAGCCGAAGGCAAAGGCAGCAGTCTCAAAGTCTTGAGGAAATGGCTAAACTACAGCAGCAGCACAGTAATGCGGCTGGTTGGGCTCCTCCTTCAGTGCAAAAACGATGGCTCTTAACACTCTTAATTATGCTTTCCGTTTCAACTCTTATTGCTTTCTTCATAAAATCCGCTTTCGATTCCTGCGATCCCCCCCACCCCCACAACTTCGATGTTGCTGCCTCAAACAAACCGGCCAAAGTTTTTTCGAATTCGATTAAAACGGCGCCGAGTCCGCTCAGTTTCATGAAGTCTAAGCTCGTTCTCTTGGTCTCTCACGAGCTCTCTCTTTCTGGTACTGTCTTTCTATATATATGTATATATGTGTGTGTGTGTGTGATTAATTGTTTTATTTTGATTAAAGAAAGACAATCATTGTTGTTATTTGCATTAAGTAGTAATTAGATTGTCTAGTCAATTTTGCTTGCAAGATGCTTGTATTATCGCGTATGATGTCCTTAATGATTGTAGAGTTTGGAAAGGCAGGTGATTATTAATTTATTATCCTGCTTAAAGCTAAAATTTGTACTCTTCATTACTATCAGGGAATGATTTAATTATTTTGTTAAGTCGGGTGCATATTGTGAATTCGTGTTTGTGCATCCCATTTGTCACCTTTTATGGAGGAACGCAAGTCATCAATTGTAGTTTACTTGATGGTAGTTTTATCCTAAGATGGCTAAATTGCTGAGCATTCTAAGGGTGTTTTGAGATGAACGTTGTAATGCCTGGTTTGGTGATTCATGGATGATGTGCATAATGATATACTCTAGAAGATCTTGTGGCAGCATTTTTTATTTATTCATTCATTTAGTTACACCATTTAAGCTCGCATGCTTTAAGAGAATGTTTTTAAAATTTTGTTATCATGGCATTGTCGTTTCAGAAATATTGTTTTTGGTTGTCATTCTCTTTTCATATAAAAGTGTATTGAATGAATGATCTGACAAGTGCTAATGTCTGAAACAACATTTGTGTCGAAAAAGAGGGAATAGTTACATACCGAAACTTTTAAGCTACCTGTATCTGGCTTCCATTATTTTATGTACTCGTATGGTTGTTCTTATGGTTTGGAGAAATGGAGAAGTATGTAGTAGGAGGCTTCCCTGTATTATGTCAATTCATGAAATTTTGTCGCTGTTCATAATAGGAAGTTATTGTTTAAGATATTCAACTATAAATGGAGGAGTAACGTGGCTGAAAATTTGTTCCAGTAGGAATTAGGATGTGTCATTCATTTGGTTTCTGCTGTTAGTCTTGTGCAAATATATAGCATGTATTCCTGGCAAGTGTTAACAACCAGATAACATTCATTTTTCTAACCAAGGAGCTGCTTTCACTTGCGTTACTTCCATGAACCTGTGTATTCTATATAGCAGATTAAAATTTAGAAAGCATGCACTGTGATTTCTTAAATGTTCAATGCATAAAATCTCATCTATCCCATCAATTTTCTCTATGATTTTCATGTTGATTCATTCATAAGTATCATATCCTCTGTTTTTTGTCCTTTCCATGATTTTGATCTAACTTGCTCGTGTTTTTTATTTTTTCCAGGTGGACCATTGCTACTGATGGAACTAGCATTTCTATTAAGAAGTGTTGGCACTGAAGTTTTTTGGATTACTATCCAGAAACCATTAGAAACTGATGAGGTTGTATACAGTTTGGAGCAAAAGATGTTGGTTCGAGGAGTGCAGGTAATTACTGTTCTAGCTCCTGAAGTTGTCTAGCAGATGATTTTGTTCCAATTTTTAAGTGATTTTAATTTAAATATTAAGTCGGGCATGTGTCAACCTTTTATCTTAATTGGAATACAGAATTAAATCTGGCGTTGTTTCACTACTGCACTGCCATCATATATATCATTAGGCCGCCCCTTCTTAATAATAAGTTGGAGTTGGGTTTTGACTGTTCACGAAGCTAATCATCTGCTGTTATATGCATACAGGTGCTCTCGGCAAAGGGTCAAGAAGCTATAGATACAGCTTTTAAGGCTGATCTGGTTGTCTTGAACACTGCGGTTGCTGGTAAATGGCTGGATGCTGTTCTCAAGGAGGATGTTCCTCAAGTTCTCCCAAAGGTGTTGTGGTGGATCCATGAAATGAGGGGGCATTATTTCAAACTGGACTATGTCAAGCACCTTCCCTTGGTTGGTGGTGCTATGATTGATTCACATGTAACAGCAGACTACTGGAAGAATAGAACTCAAGAGCGTTTGAGGTACTTATAATCTGTTTGTTGATATGGCTTAGTGACTAAAGCACTTACTTTCTATATGATTATATGTCCTTTCTTGTCTGCCCTGGTATTTAATTTTCTGATAAGTGATCTATCATAATGTTGACTATTGAAGACACAAGTATAGGAATGAATATATCAATCCCTATAAATAATTAATTATTGTGTCCATTCTCAATTAAACCAAGGCATCGTAAATACCTTAAATAGCTGAATCTAGCTTTGCTTCTTCTTGTGGTGGTTGAGATGTTGATCGTTTGTCTTTGGCTTGTTTTACCTGGCATCATCATGTTTTATTGTCTTTATGTAGTTTTCATTTCCAGTTTCAGTTTTGGTTGGGACCTAAATCTGGAACTAAATAACATTTCTCTCTATTGTATTTGTGTTTCCATTATCTTTTCTTTTTCATATTCTTTGTTTTCCGTTTCAGTAATTCTTTTTCTTTTTTTCCTCTTCTGCAGGATTAAAATGCCTGAGACCTATGTGGTTCACCTTGGAAATAGTAAGGAACTCATGGAGGTTGCCGAAGATAATGTGGCAAAAAGGGTTTTGCGTGAGCATATTCGGGAGTCTCTTGGAGTGCGGGATGAAGATATACTCTTTGCCATTATTAACAGTATGTTTTTAATGCTAATTAGATCATATATCCTTATTTGACCCTGCACTTTCTTTTCTATTGTTGAATTCAGTTCATTACTTAAAATGAATGACTCGGTTGTGTGTCACCCAGTGGGAAGAAGACATGAAGAATTTTGTTTATTACCTTTTTGAACTATTACCTTGGGATCTGAATTTATCTTCTTCCCCTAGCTGGTTTTGGATATTGTAGTATGTTTCTACTTCATTGTGCCTTTGAAGTCCACTTCCCTGCCAATCTAATGCACCTCCACACAAAAGA
Source organism: Populus ilicifolia (assembly GCA_015708895.1). Classification (NCBI taxonomy): domain Eukaryota; kingdom Viridiplantae; phylum Streptophyta; class Magnoliopsida; order Malpighiales; family Salicaceae; genus Populus; species Populus ilicifolia. Next base: position 1,020,580 of record SRLM01000457.1, read on the forward strand.
AACATCAGAGCGAGGGAGAGAAAAAAAATGTTATATCTGGTTGGATATTAATAACTGGTAAAATATATTGCAGGTGTTTCGCGTGGAAAGGGCCAGGATCTATTTCTGCGTTCCTTTTATGAGAGCTTACATATAATCCAAGTGAAGAAACTAAAGGTGCCATCAATGCATGCAGTAATTGTGGGTAGTGACATGAGTGCTCAGACTAAGTTTGAGACAGAATTACGAAACTATGTGATGCAGAAAAATATTCAAGATCGTGTTCACTTTATAAATAAAACTTTGACCGTAGCTCCTTATCTAGCTGCAATTGATGTTCTTGTTCAGAATTCACAGGTAGTTTCATGATGCATGAGCATTGTTTTTTTCCATGCACTGTAGTTTATTTTAAATATCCAGTTTGGTAGAGCAATTGTTGGTTATTTTCTTGTTATCATCATCTTAATTGATTCATGTTTTTGGACATGGTTATCTTCATTGAGACATGGGCTGTGTTCATTTTGCTGATGCTGTGTTCAGTAGGAAATAGCTTTGTGGCATAATATTCAATTATATAAAAACTGAAAAGACAGGGAAGCAAAAATGGGGATAGGTTAGGCATAAAAGACGCAACTTTAGCTGCAAACTTGCATTAATAAACTAGGGCCTCCATCCAGAGTTACATAAAAGATGATGATCAATTAATAAACACATGATTAAACAGTAAAATAAAGCAGTTTATTTTCATGAGGTCAAATATAATGGTGCCATAATCTGTCTAGGAAGGTTGTTATTTTATTAGGCAAGGGGTGCATCTTATAAAATGAAGCAAAGAATCCCGTCTTTTAATGTGAAACAATTTTTTGCTTTCATTGAGATTAATCATGGATGCTTATAGAGGCTTCTACTCCTCTGTTGATTTCATTTTCCTAATCCAAGATTTGTTCAAAGTCTATCTGATTGCATTGTTATGTATGTTCTTCACAATTCCATTTCCTCTTCCAACCGACTGGAAGTATAAGAGCTCTGGTGAACCTTTTCTTTCTGCATATCCATTTAGGCACGGGGTGAATGCTTTGGGAGGATAACTATTGAAGCAATGGCATTTCAGCTGCCTGTACTGGTGAGGCTTTTTATACGATTCTGATATTTCTTTAATAAATATGCATGATACTTGAGTTCTCATCACACTTGCCATGTATTATAGCTGGTTTTGAGCACAATTGTTGCTTGTTATACTGTTCATGTCAGGGAACGGCGGCAGGAGGCACCACAGAGATTGTCGTGAATGGAACTACTGGATTATTGCATTCAGTTGGAAAAGAAGGGGTCACTCCCCTTGCCAAGAATATCGTAAAACTTGCCACTCATGTCGAGAGGAGGCTTACAATGGGAAAGAGAGGATATGAAAGGGTCAGGGAGATGTTTTTAGAACATCACATGGCACACAGAATTGCTTCGGTACTGAAAGAAGTTTTACGGAAGTCGAAGAGCCACCCTCATTCTTAACACTTCGAAGATCAGTCCTCCCCGCAGTTTGCTGGAGCATGATACGAGCTGCATTTCTAGGCTGTTCCATCAAAATCTTTTCAAAGAGACCGCCTTAACTGATGATAGGAAATTGTTAGTTTATAGCCATAGCCATACCGTTTCTCTGGTTGGTGTTTTCCTTGCTACCTTTCAAAAGAGCTGTATATTATGTACATAATCGGATGAATCAAGTCAGTGGCCCGTTTATGCCAGCTGATTTCGTCATTTATCAACGCTTATGACTTTATAATGTCAACGTTTACGGTTTTTTCTCTGGCCTCAGTGTTATTGATGAGGATCAGCATTGCGATGTGCCCAAATCCACGATGAAATCAGCTAAAGAAATCTCGTTCCGGCCAAACTTTATCGGTCACCTGCATGAGCTGTATCAACGCGAGGCGAAGCAAACCTTTAATTTCTTTGAATAGAAGCCAGCTTTGGCAGTGTTTTTTCATAGTAGAGGTAAGCAAAAAAATTAATTAAACTGATAAAATAAAAAAAATTACTAAAAAAAAAGAAGAAAATTTGAATAAATTAATTAAAAAACCCAAGAAAAAAAATCAATTTGATTCAGTTTTGATTTCTGAAGTTTTAAACCAACTGATTGAACTGAACCGAACTAGCTTAACCGATATTTAAACTTATTATAGAAAGAAACCCTAAAAGTAAACTTCACAATCCCTTAGATCTCAGTTGCCCCTCTCTCCCCCAAATATCTTCCAATTTGCCCTGCTCTCATCACTGTTTTTCTCTACTTCTCTTGTTGTTCTTATTATTACTAGAACTTTCAACACTAGCATCATCGATTGAACCCGAAACTTCAATATTTCACTCTTTCATCCTCTATTTATCTTGACACGTGAACCCTTTATTATTATTATTATTATTATTAAACAGTAGATAAAGAGATAGAAAGCTTTTTTTATATATATATATATATATAAAAGGAATATGCATTTTTTTATGTCTGAAAGGAATTTGAACTTCTTTTATTTGTCTTGGTTTCATGAATTTTCCAAGCTATTTTAGTTTTTTATGAGTCGGTGAAAATCCTGTTGGTCTTGTTATTATTTTTTTTTTAAAAAAAAACTAGGTTGATTATTTTGTACTTATACATGGTTAAAATTCCGAGACTAATCAATTCATCAACCATCTTCTTCATGTTATTGGCATCAGCTTGCCCTTTACATCAAAACAAAACTAGATTATATTAAATTTTTTATTTTTTTCTCAATTAAATGAATTGAATTAAATTAAAAATAGTTGGTTTGAATCAGTTTGAATTTTAAATTAAAAAAATAAAAATTTAGTGTGATTGGTTTTTTTATAAAAACCAAACCAAACTAAAAATACTTTAATAAAACTTTTCTTATAAAAAACTTATTAATTCATAGAGTATATACACACACACACTTGGAATCTTAATTAACTGATAAATCAAGTATCAAAATAAAAACAAATAAAGTTTTGGAACTTTAATCCCCAGACTAAAAAAACCAAAAAATGAACCTTGACAAAACCCTAGATAATATTTAGGTAAAAAGCAGATGGACCAACTTTTGTTATAAGAGGGCTGTTTTTTTTATTTCTCCTTGTTCAATTTTAATCCCTTAACTTTCAATCTCATAAAAACAATAAAATCAAGAACTGATTCAATGTTAAGATATTTTGTCAATGCTCTAATAGTCCCATAAAAAGTGAAGGGGAATAAATTAAGAAAATCAATTCTAAATAAATACAATGTCTAAGAATTAAATGGAGAAAAGAAATTAAGGTGTTTTGTTAATGTTAATTTGCAAGTGTCAGGTGAGACTCTTTCAGCTTGCGTATACATGTTTGTTCCATCCAACCGAACCAAAGAAATTGTCAGATAAACTCACTTTATGCCAATCAAACTGGGAAAACCAGTTGATGATTAAGAAAAGATAAAACAACACAATAATCTTTAGCAGTAGTAGGAAATCTTTTATAATAGAAACTGGATTTCCATGGATAATAAAGGATGTGAACAACTATAACATAATCTGCTCAATCAGCCATCCATGGTATGTATCAAACTGGATTTGCAAGGAAGACAATGAGCATCAGCTAGCCACTAATCTTACATCATCTCACAGTTCATCAGTGGTCATAACAAAATGCCAAGAAAGATTAGCATGATTTAAGCATGTCTTCCCCTTGATTCTATTACGATACTCATGCAGTCTCAAGGCTTGGGTAGTGAAGGCTGTTTATTGACCGGCTTTGCTTGCAGCTTGAAGTTGGGTTTAGTGAACCATGTAGTGTAAAGAAACTGCCTATGAGGCCCTACATGATTGCAAACGAGCTTAAGCTTCTGCCTCTCTCTCATCCATCTCAACACTATTTTCATATGCCTTTTGCTTGTCAGTCTTCTCAACCCAACTTCCTACCCAGACAATTCATCAAACACCATACCATTAAAACAAAGCAACCCATAAAAGCAATCAAAGCAAAGAAGAATCAGGAGAACCCACTTAAGATAAGGATTGAAGGAATTACCTGGACCTTTTCCCAGGTTTCTGCGATAGTGAGAGGACCATGTTCTTTTACGATGTCGAAAATCGCTCTTGTTATCGTCTGGGTTTGCTCTGGTGGTGTTTTGAGCTCTATTGGTTTCATTTTTGGCTTAGGTTTCGTTGAAAAGTGCCTAATTGCAGCCCTAAACATGATTTCTTTTTCAAAATTCACGACTCTCAGATGGTCTGTTCACTGGCCGTCATCATTGCGCGATATGGCGTTTATTTATTCTTTACCCTTCACGAAATAGCTCCGTTTTCTGATGTTCCAATGGGCCGACTTGTCGTTGGAATTTTTAGTCACGTTTCCCCCCTAAAAGAATAAAGGAGTTTTTTTTTTTTT
>SRLM01000457.1:1025331-1043367 GCA_015708895.1 Populus ilicifolia
TTTTGATTGTTATTTATTTTATTTGAAATAATTTATAAAATATTTATTATTATTATTTTAGTTTCTTCATCTCTTATTTTTTCTTATTTTTTAGATTTTATTTATATTATTTTAATTATTATTTATTTTATTTAAGATAATTTATAAAATTATTTTTTTTCATTTAATTTTTTAATTTATAAGATTTTTTTATTATTTTAATAAATTTTAAAAAATAAAATATTAATAAATTATTTTCTGGCTTATTTTTTATAATATAATTAAATATTAAAAAAATATTTTTTTAATTTATTTTTTATTATACTATCAAATATAATAATTTATTTTTTTTATTTGGAAAAACAAACTACTTTATATTTATATAAGATTCTGAAGGACCTAAAATAAAATCAGGTGTAAAGATGGAAGACTAACTTGTAAGCTTGTAAGTTGTAATTGTCTCAGAACTACAAATTAATCTCCATGAAACCGAACTCCCTCCAAAAAAAAAAAAGTGTAATGGTCACCCTCTCTCGCAAATTCTCCACGGCCACATCCAATTCCCTAGCCTGCATTTCCCTCAAGCAATTCCCTCAAAACCCACAAAAACCAATTCCTTTCTATCAAATTCAACAACAACAACCTAAGCAACTAGAATCCCAAATTGTTACCACACTTGATGGCTGCAAAAACCTCACTCAAATCAAACAAGTTCATGCCCGCATCCTCCTTTATGGCCTTGACCAATCCTGCTATGTCCTTGCAAAACTTATCCGCACGCTCACAAAACATAACATCCCTATGGAACCATATCCACTGTCCATTTTTAATCGGGTCAAATACCCAAATCCATTCCTTTACAATGCTCTAATCAGAGGTTATTTGATTGAGGAAAGGTTAAATGAATCAACTGAGTTTTATAGTTTGATGAGAAAAGAAGGTGTTGTGCCTGTTTCTTTCACATTTACTGCTCTTTTGAAGGCTTGTGGTGCTAAAATGGATGTGGGTTTGGGGCGGCAAATTCATGGGCAAACGATTTTGGTTGGGGGATTTGGTGAGGATTTGCATGTTGGGAATTCTATGATTGATATGTATATAAAATGTGGGTTTTTGGAGTGCGGGCAAAAAGTGTTTGATGAAATGCCCAATAGGGACGCGATTTCTTGGACTGAGTTGATTTCTGCTTATGCAAAGAGTGGGAACATGAAGAGTGCTGGAGAGTTGTTTGATGGATTGCCAGTGAAGGATATGGTGGCTTGGACTGTGATGGTTTCGGGTTTTGCACAAAATGCTAAACCAAGAGAGGCAATAAGGTTTTTCGAGAAAATGCAGGAATTTGGTGTTGAAACTGATGAGATTACTTTGATTGGTGTTATTTCAGCTTGTGCTCAATTGGGCGCTGCTAAGTATGCTGATTGGATTCGTGATGTTGCAGAGAAATCTGAGTTTGGTGGTAAGCATAGTGTTGTTGTGGGGTCAGCTTTGATTGATATGTATTCAAAGTGTGGGAGTGTTGGAGATGCGTATAGAGTTTTTCAGGGCATGAAGGAGAGGAATGTGTATTCTTATAGTTCAATGATTTTGGGGTTTGCAATGCATGGTCTTGCACATGATGCAATGAAATTGTTTGATGAGATGGTGAAAACAGAGATAAAACCAAACAGGGTTACTTTTATTGGGGTGCTTACAGCCTGCAGTCATGCAGGAATGGTAGAACAAGGTTGGCAGATATTTGAGTTGATGGAAAAATGTTATGGTATTAAACCATCTGCTGATCATTACACTTGTATGGTGGATCTGCTTGGACGAGCTGGGCTCTTGCAAGAAGCACATGAGCTTGTTAAAACAATGCCAATAGAGCCTCATGGAGGAGTGTGGGGAGCATTGCTCGGAGCTTGTCGTATCCATAAAAGAGCTGACATTGCTGCAATTGCTGCTAACCATCTGTTTGAGCTTGAACCCTATTGCATTGGAAATTACATTTTGCTTGCTAACATATATGCATCGTGTGGAAGATGGAATGATGTCTCTAATGTTAGGAAATTGATGAGAACAAGAGGTCTAAGAAAGAACCCTGCATTTAGCTGGATAGAATCAGAGAAAGGAAAGGTTCATGAGTTCTTTTCTGGGGATATGACTCATCCAAGGTCTGGTGAGATTAAACAAGCACTGGAGGATCTTCTTGATAGGTTGGAGGCTAAAGGATACCAACCACACTTGAGTTCTGTGTCGTATGATGTGAATGATGAAGATAAGAGACGTATACTAATGACTCACAGTGAGAAGCTTGCTCTGGCATTTGGGTTGATCAGTACAATTCCTGGTTCCAAAATAAGGATAGTGAAAAACCTTAGGATATGTGAGGATTGCCACTCAGTTATATGTGGTGCATCGCAGATCACGGGAAGGGAGATCATTGTGAGGGATATCATGAGATTTCACCATTTTCATGACGGGATATGCTCATGTGGTAATTTCTGGTGATTGAATGGAAGATTTGAGTGTTGTCTGGGATGGTGCATCGAAAGTTGGAAGCCGAGAACCCCTCTCTTCACATGGAGGGTTGGTTGTGGACTGATCTTGTGCAATTGCTACACAGACACTCGAGCTAATGAAATCTTCTATCCATGAAAAAGCCAGGATTCTATTTCCATTAGTTCTGAACCTGCTCCTTTGAATCATCTGTTGTTGTAGACAACCGCTGCAGTAAATAGAATGGAAAGGTTTTCAAATCATGCCTCCAAGGTAAAAACTATTGAACACAACAGCTATAGAACTCGGTCACATGAATAGCAAAGATGCATATGCATACTAAATAATTTACTCACATGCCAAGATAATTCTTTGATGCTGAGTCAATTAGTCGCCATTACCCACTGTAGGTCTATAGGAGAATACAGACATGGATGTGAAAAGAGTTGTTTCCGAGGTGAAAATGCCCGGATATATAAAAGGAAAAATTACTGTAATATTGGTATAGTTTAGTCGAAATTGTATAGTTGAGTCGAAAATTACTCTAGCTTAGTATAATTTAGTCGAAATTGTAATTATATATCGAATTTTGAAAAATTACAATTTGCATGTTGGTTCAACCTAAAATCTCAAATTGAATAAAATGATCCAAGCACCGTTACATATATTATAACCATCGTTTTTCATCTCTTTCTCTTTGACAATAACAAGCAATCCATACTTCATACCTCCTCCTCCTCCTCCTCCTCCTTATTATTATCATTATCATTATTACATACTACACATTATTATTATCATTATCATTATTATGCAACTCCATCTCTTTATCTCTTTTTCTAATTTTCTTTTATCTTTTTTTCTAATTTTCTTTACTTTTTTATTTTCTTATTCTTGTTTTCTCATAAATCAAGCAACCATAGAAAAATGAGCTCTCTTTATCCAGATCTAGATCAGCTTCTTTACCCCAAAAGTTAATTCACAAAATGGAGGTTTTGGGGATTGATGGCGGTTATTTAAAAATGGATGGCTGATTTTGGATCTCTATTTTTTATTTATTTATTAATATGAATATTTAAATTAACTTGTTTTTATTTCAATTAATTTTACAAATTTTTAATTTAACGATGATATAAGTTTTTAATAATTTTAAAATTTATAAAATTATAACCGATAATCTTCAAGGAGTAAATTCAATATCTAACTAATTGAGCTACACTTCTACCTAATTTACCTGTAGTTCCTAGATTTGATTTCAGATCTACACTTACATTATTGATGGTGTTTTTCCTGACTTTAGTAATGAAAATTAAAATTGTTTCTAGATTTGATTTCAGATCTACACTTATATTATTGATTGTGTTGTTCCTGGCTTTAGTAATGAAAATTAAAATTGTTCCTTTCATTTATGAATACATGGAGAATTTCACCGTGTAAAGAATCCTTAATTGCCCCTTCATTTGGGATTTTCTTCTTTTGATTCATGAATATATGGAGAATGGAAAGTTGGGTTTTTGTTGAATCTGTATTCTCTATTCTTTGAATTCTTGTTGGAGGCTAGGTTTAATTTACTTTGTTAAAAACATAAAAAAGAAGTAAAAAAATCTATTTTTTTCTGGGTTGGATTTATTTTCAGCCAAATCAAGTTTGGGGTTTTAGGGTTGATAAAGAAATAAAGAAACCCTTTTTAAGGGAAGTTGAAATTTTTTATTTTAGTGAAATGGGTACCAAGTGGGTCTTAAAAATTATAAAAGTCTACTGCTTTGGTGGATTTGGATTAGTGGGTTTTGAAGTGAAAAAATATCAATAAGTTAGTCGGTTCAAATCACTTGAATGAGATAATAGCCAAGGTGTTTTTTTCTCTTCTTTTTTTTTTTTTTTTGCAAAAATGAANTTTTTTTTTTTTTTTTTTTTTTGCAAAAATGAAGAAACATTTTGGTAAACTAGTTTTGTAACACTGAAACATTGGTGCACGATGGCTTTGGAGATTTTGGGTTTGCTACAGAGGATTCAATGGGTAGCTAGCTGCTGGTTTATATAATGTGGTGGGAAGAGAAAATTGGTTTGTATATGGTGCTCAATTTCTTAAATCATTTTGGTAAACTAGTTGCCTTGTTTCTTAAATCTTTTCTTTTTTTCCCTTGGAAAATCTCAGTGATTTTTTTTTTTAATACCAAGTTGTCGTTTTCTTCTTTCAAAACTTGCAACAGGAAGCTCAACTCAAAATTGCTGCCGCCACCTGCAAACGATGAACAATTCATCAGGGGATGATAACGAGAGCGATTCATAATATTATTATGATAAGGTGATGATTCACTAGATTTTTTTGCAATTGTGGAAGAGACAGGAGTCGCTATAGTAGAGGGGAAAGTGGTTCGAGGTTTTTTATTTAAAATTTGATAATAATTTTATAATTTTAACATGAGTATTTTGTTATTAATTAAAATATACTAGCAATCTTGTAAATAATCAATAATTTTTGTTGTTATTTTTGGACGCTCCCAGGTAAAGAATTTATATTGTTACGCATGCGTTCAAATTTAAGATACAAACTGTAAATTTTTAAACTGATAATAATAATAAAGAAATCACGATAACTTAAAAAAAAAACAATGCAGTTAAATTCTCAGATAATTAGAGAAGGGATGGAATTATATTCAAAAAACCCAGTTGAGTCCATTTAAGTTAGGATTACAATGAGACATCTGGTCTTAATTTACTACTGGAATCAAAAAGGTATGCGTGATGGCCCCTTCAGATCCTGGTTTCAAGTGGTCGGTCACAGCTGATGTTGAAAGCTTGGCATGGGATCCGCACGATAAGCATTTATTTGTGGTGTGTGCTTCATCCTTCTTTTTATGACTGTCCTTGCTATTTTGAGTTCCTTTCATTTCTTATGCATAAAGAAAACAGGGGGGACATTGTTTCCATTGTTTACATGGATTATAGGTATATTTAGTGTTTGGTTTTGTGAGGCACTGAAATGTGCTCTAAAATGCTGAGATATCCTTGCAGGTGAGTATTGAAGATGGTACAGTTCAAGGTTTTGACATCCGTACTGCCAAGTCTGAATCATGTTCTGATCTGAAGCCAAGTTTTACTCCGTGCACACGACAAAGCTGTTTGCAAGATCTCTTATAATCCTTCAGTGGCTAATGTACTATCTTCGTCTTCATGTTTCTAATACTCGGTTCTAGTTAGATGTTTAGATTATCAACTTGACTTTGTCCTTGTCATGTTTGACAGCTTCTTGCTGCTGGATCAACGGATAAAATGGTGAAGTCATTTGTTCCTTTTTTGGTCCTTCCTGTAAAGCAGAGGTTAACAGTGGTTCTTATAGTTCCATTCTCTGTCGAATACTTCTGCATGTAAAACGCTGGGATTTGTCCAACAACCAAGCCGCATGTGTAAAATCCAAGAACCCTGAAGCAGTATGTGATCATAATTTTCCAGACCTTATGCAATTAAAAAGAAAAGGCAAGCATGTTTTTAGATATCAATGAGGTGGATCATTACAATCTTCCGAATGTTTTCGGGAGCTGTCTTTTCCATTTCCTTCTCAGAGGATGACCTTTTCTTCTCACTATGGGAGGCTCCAAGGACAAATTCTAAGTCAATTTAAAAACCATATCTTATATTTTATTTTAGTGTATAACTGGTATTAGGAAGTATGGTAGAATTTATCGTGATTAACGTCAGTGAAAATTATCAGCTATGAGAAACGTTGTCTGAGGCCAAAGGTTGCTAGAAGATTTGGAACCACAACACCCTGAAATCACCATCAGACTCCATTGATTAAGAAGGCAAAAGATGCTATGCTCGTTATAAAATTTGCGAGCTACAGCAAGCAACACCAGCCTTGTTATGAGCTAGATAGATTTGGAAGGTGGAAGACCATGGCTGCTTCTCTATGGCAAGCATGTGTATTTATCTAGACGTCAAGAGCTTGTGTATTTGTACGAGAATGAGTGGCATCTGCTAGGGAAGAGGTAATCTCATAGCTTTCTTCAATTTTGCGAGGTGGCAGACGAGGTTTGGTTTCTTGTTTATTTATTTATGCTCCTTTCTGGAATTATGGAATGTGATTGTAACGATAAGAGCAATGTTAATTTATGCTCCTCTCCGGAATTATGATTGTAAAGTACAGTTTTAGCCTGTTGTGATTCATATTAAGAAACATGATTTTGTTATACTTTGTGGGCTTTGTTATTTTACAAAATAAAATAAAATTTTATAAAGAAGCCCGAGTGGAAGCGGTTTAGTGGTGGTAGAAGGTATGTTCCTGCACTTTATTATCTGAAATATGGTTTAAACACCAAGATTACAGCTAATAAGATCCTTATGAAAAGGGAGATATGGTAATTTCCATTCAATTCCCTCTTGCTTATCTGAAAAGGAAGGGAAGGTTCTTGCCCATTTCCTCTTCTTCTCATTAATCATGGGTGAATGAGGTCACCATAAGATGCCAACACTGCTTTTGCATCTTCAGTTAATTACCCTTTTTCCATGAGCGTTTTCTGTATTGTTCCTTTCCTCGCACATTCTATGAGGTTTCTCCAAACAAAGCACAGCAGTGCTCTCTCCCCTAGCTGTCGGCGAGGCGTTTTAGTCAACAAACATGTCGACTCTGATTATCATGAAAAAGAAGAACCCATCTTATCACGCGTTTACAAACCAAAGAAATTCGAGCTAATTTTCGTGGACACTTCCAAAATCCAAACAACAATTCCTCTTTGGTCTATGAATAACCTTGCTCATTCCATACAAGTGACAAGGCTTCACCTACTCTCAGCACCAACTCTCCTCCGTCGTTCTATGCTTGCTTTTCAAAATCCGAAATGGCGTCTCTCTTGAAGGAATTGCCCTCCATGAGCACAATCCTCTCTATGTACGCATCCATATCTGGTTTATCCATGCTAATCCGCACCATATTGAATGAAATGATTCCAAGGGGTATGCGTGACTTGATAGCTAAAAGCGTTTCAGATTTCTTTGCTACCTACTTCTCCTCAGACTTCACCTTCATCATTGAAGACCGATGGCAAGCTGTGGAGAATGAAACCTTTCGAGCTGTTGAGGTCTATCTTCCAACTAAAGCTGGCCCTTCCACTAAAAGCCTTCTCATAGGCACCAATGATACCAACAACATCTTTGCCCCACCCAAACCAGGGATTCCTGTTGATGTTAAAGTTGTTGATTATTTCCAAGGTATGCATTTTGAATGGACTCTCTGTCAGAAAGAAGCAAAGAAATTTTACCATCACCAAAAAAGATTCTTCCAGTTGAAATGCAAAATTAATTATAGAGAACAGGTCATGGAAAGCTACTTGCCATACATTAGCAAGACTGCAGCTGCAATCTTGAACAACAGAGAGACCCTCAATATCTATACCTACGATAATGAGGATTCTATGTGGGAATCTACTGTGTTCAAGCATCCAGCTACCTTTGACACTCTGGCAATGGACCCTGACCTGAAGAAGTTTATAATTGAAGATCTCGACTTGTTTGTGCAAAGAAAGGACTACTTTCAGAGTGTTGGTAGAACTTGGAAAAGAGGGTACCTTCTCTACGGTCCACCAGGGACTGGAAAATCCACCCTTGTCGCTGCCATTGCAAACTATCTTAGATTCAACATCTATGATCTTCAGCTTCAAGGTGTAAGAAATGATGCTCAACTGAGGAGGATACTTACCTCCACCACCAATCGTTCCATTCTTCTCATTGAGGACATTGATTGCAGTACAAAATCTTCACGTTCTCGCGAACGAAGTAAGAATCCAAAAGAAGAAGAAGATGATGATGAGAGGGGTGATCGACTTGATAATAAGCTTTCTTTTGATCCTGGGGTAAGTGAGTCCTGAAAGAATTAATGCCCTCTGTTTATTTTATTCGGAACTTACAGCAATCCTTCCCGATTAGACTTCATAAATGACATGATGTTATGCTTATAAAGTCATAAAAAATTAATTTTGTTTTTTTTTAAAAGGAAACTAGAATAGATTTGGAAGGAAAACATTCTTTAATCAAGGCGATGCCTTATTGTCTCCTGGTTTTCCAGTTCCATATTTCATGTTTCTCTTTAAATCTTCTCACAGGTGACCTTATCTGGTTTGTTGAACTTCATTGATGGGCTATGGTCAAGCTGCGGGGATGAAAGAATAATCATTTTCACGACAAATTACAAAGAGAAGTTGGACCCAGCATTGTTGCGCCCGGGACGAATGGATGTTCATATTTACATGGGCCATTGTACTCCTGCAGCATTCAGGAAGCTTGCCTTTACATATCTTGGAATTGAAGAGCATGTCCTTTTCAAATGCATAGAAGATTTCATTCAGAGTCCTGTTATTACCCCAGCAGAAGTCGCACAACATCTTATGAAACGTGACGAGCCTCAAGTTGCTCTTCAAAGTCTCATCGAGTTTATCAGTATGAAGCAAGCCGAAATGGTAGAGAAAAATGAGGTTATAAAAGAAGAAGTTGAGAAACAGGATGAGAGGCGATCCAAGACTCTAACAACATCCGCTTACGTCTGACTTAGGTGGATTGCTGGCTTCCATAGGTCATGATCTCTCACTACCTATTACTTACATAGCTTTCGTTGTGATTGGAGACGCGTTAAAGGGTTTTCCATGTTAATTTTAGTAAAAATAATCTATTCAATTAATCTGCTAAATAGTAATAAATTGATTTCTCGTTTGTATAAATTACCCGGGTTTCAAATTTCAATTCTTCCTCTTGCTTATATTTAACTCCATTAAAATTATTTGTTTGTATTGATAAACTTGTGTTTTTCAAAATTTAAAAAATTATTAAATTGATTTTTTTATATATTTTTCATTAATTTTAATTTTCCAACATAAAAAATTATTTCAATAAATTACAATTTAAAAAATATTACAAAACATACATTAACAAAATTAATGGTATGACCTTTTTTAATTTATAATTGATTTTTTCAAAAAGCATTAATCAAGCTCCCATTCCTCAAGCATATTGTTTCCCAATTAGGATTATTCGTTTCCCCCCTCCTCCCTTCTGTCAATCAGTCATTCATTCCTCAAACATATATCAGCTATCCTTTATTTATTTAGAAATGTCCTTCCTTTTTTAACATTAAGTTTCTCAAAATTAATGAACTTTCAATATTTGAAAAATATTGGTAATAACACATAAACTCAAGTTATAATAAAGTTATTTAACATTTAATTTGCTGAAAATAAAACTTTATAATTTTATTTATTTTGTTTATATAAAGTTATTCATATCTCATGATTCAGTTGGATAGCTTAATAGATTAATCCGAGTTGATTTGAGTTATTTTATTTTATTTTTATTCTTCAATATTGATTTAGTTGAAAGTTAGTGTTATAATTTTTTTATTTTTTTTAATAATATTATTCAAATCTCATGATTCAAGTTATAGGTGTTATAGGTTTGGCAGGTTGATCTAAGTTTTTTTTTTAATTTAATATTATTTTTAAAATTTTAGTTCAAGATTGGGTTGATTAGGAATTGATCTTCATATTTTATGTTGATTTATTTTTTATGGGATTATTATAATTTTATGATCTAAATTATAGATTTGATAGGTTAACCCAAGTAGATTCAATATGTTGTCGTTTCAATATTTGAAAAGGAATATTATCCAATATGTTGTCGTATTAATATTTTAAAAAATATTTTTCAATATACATCATATATTGAGTTTAATATTAACTATTTTTTATTACAAAACATGTTAGTAATGCTTCAATATTTGTTGTATGTCAAAAACAATTTGATATAGTAAAATTGCTAAACTATATTTATTGCCAAATGATAATTGAAAATCTTTTCAAAATAAAGTTTTTATAATTTTATAAAAGATCATATTAACTAGTTCATTTGTCCTCACTTCGCTACTGGTAAAATTTTTTTTAAAAAAAACCAATAAGAGCGTGAGGAATTTTTTGTAATAGTATTAAACTTGTGTAATAAGATAAATCTTTACATCCCTTAATTTGTTTGTATATCGCGAGTTTCTAATTAAACTATATAAGAGCTAATTCTATGAAAATTAGTTTATTTAATAGGTTTAAAGGAAACTTGAATGATTATTTATTGTTTTGCAAAAATAATGTTGAATAATAAAATTAGGGAATAAACAATAAGGAAAAAGGAGAAGATATCGAGCCAAGTAAATTTTTCAAAATCGTAATCTTTATTATTAGATTAGAAATATCATACATAGAAAAGCGGTGAGATTCAATTTTCACCAAATCTAACATTAAATAATGAATCATCACTATCATCATTATTATCATTATCATTGTTATTATTAGTACTGCTAATATTATTGTTATATTTATTATTACTACTACTATTACTGATATTATCATTATTATTTTTCTTATTATTGTTATTATTATAACCACCACCACTATTATTATTATAACAAACTATTATTACAATTATTATTACCATTATTATTAGTGTTAATAGTATTATTGTTATCACCACCACCACTACCACCATCACTATTATTATTATTATTATTATCACTAATATCATTATTATTTTAATTATTATTAATATTATTATCAATATTATTATTATTATTACTACTACTATAATTATTGATATCATAAACACTACCATCATCATAATAAAATATTATTATTATTAAAATAACAAAAACTATAAACTTGATTTGAAGGATAAAATTAAAAACTATAAAAACTTTGACAAAATAGTAAAGAAAAAAATAAGAAATCAAAAGAAGGACCAAATTGAAATAAATATTATTACTATTGAAAAAAAATCATAAATCTAATTTGAATGATAAAATTAAAAACTATAAAAACTTTGATAAAATAGCCAAGAAAAAAAAAGATATAAAAAGTAAAAGGATCAAATCAAAAGATATCATATACATTAATTAGAATTGAATGACTAAATTAAAAATAAATAAGACATTAACAAAAGAGAAAATAACTGAAATGAAAAATCAAAACTAAAAGGATGGATTCCAAAGCACCAACAAAAATCAAGGACAAATTTAGTTTTTTGGAGGTAGAAAAGAGAAATAAAGGAGGGAAAAAGAGAAAGAGTCATTGACGATAAATTGATATTTTTTAGATGACACATGCCGCTTATAAAGAAAGAGAACATGAAGGAGAACAAAATAACAAGGTGAAAGCATATTTTTTACCGTTAAGAGATGCAATATACACCACCCAAAATGTGTGATGTCTTTCATGCACCAACAACTTTTTCAATAAAAAAAATAATAAATTATGTTAAAATCCCTAAAAAACTCAGCAATTACAAAAAAAAACTAATATGAAAATAAAAATATACTCCTATAACAATGACTTAAAATTTTTAATTCCAACGTTAAATTTATAATTTTACTGTATATTAAAATGTAAAATGCCCAAAATAACTATTAATCAGAGTTAAATAACTTTTTTGCTTTCAATGTAACAAAGCCATTTAAATGTGTATAAACATGATAAAAAATAATTATCAAATGACAAATTGATCAAAGAAAACTACCATTTTACACCTAAAAAGCAACATTATTAAAGTGTTGTAAGGGTAAAATAATCTATAATAAAAAAAGATATATATGCAATAAAAACACCATGGTTGTAGCTTTTCTTTTAATAGTTATTGCTACTGCAATAAATTTTTAAAAACAAATAAATCTATTGAGGGCTCTGCAAACATCATCACCAGCTCCTCCAATGGCTTCTTCACACATTCCTCCCTCTAGTGCACAATAATAATTATGCTGAGGGGAAAATAGGTCTCCAAGGGATGGTTGAGAGCTTCCATAGCCATCACAAATTAAATCACTCTCACCACCACGAGAGGCGTTCCCCAAGCATAACATCCGACGAGAAAGTCACCCTATAGTCCATAGAAGGGATTACCCTTGCTTTAACACCTTTTTGGCTAGCCTCGAATTTAAACGAACCAGAATCTAAAGAGGTAGAGCTAGGAAGTTTAGTTAAGGGGTCAAATAATAATAATAAAAAAAAGGGAGATCAAAATTTAAATTTTACTATTTTTAGGGCCGAACCTATAAACTGATTAGGGGAAGGCTAGAAAATAAATTACAAGGGTTGGGGCTCCTACTAGCCTTCTTTCTCCGCCACTACCCGGATATGTGATCTTGAAGCCAACTAAACTGGACTCCTATGATCTTCACAAGGACAAAATATCAAAATGGTTAGCTCTTTTAGTCCTTTGGTGGGCTGTATATATATCGGATGCTTTCTCTTTGAGTTTTGATTGTAGGCGGTGACGCTTTCAAGAACAGCATCATGAGAGGGATGATGAAGACGATAATGACAACAACGACGTGGAATTTCATTATTTGATTGCTGGGGAAGTCATTTTAATTTTTCTTCTTAAAAAAAAAAAACATTAGATATATTATAGATGGAACCAACCAAGTTGATACATACATGCATCAATGCTATATTAATAGCATCACAATATCAAAGGAGATATTTTTGCAATTCCATGTATGAGCAGCCAATTACATCTACGAGCAAGAAATGAAGAAAACAAAGAAGGATTGAAGAAATAAGCTAGTAGATGAGAAAGTGAGAGTACAGGGCAAGTTTGGGAGTTTAGTAACTGTATTTTAAAAAAAAAATTGTTTAAAAATCATTCAAAATAATATTTTTTTTATTTTTTTAAAAATATTTTTGATATTAACACATAAAAACAATTAAAAAAACATAAAAAATATTTTTTAAAAAAAAAATTTTTTTATGTAAATGTCATTTGACATGCGATTCTAAACACCCCTTAGTAGTCCTTGTTAGAGCCTTCTTTCCTTTATCTTTCTTTTTTATTGAAAAAAAAAAAAGTGTAGTAATGTCTTTCATACACTTCAATTGTATATATATGGAATAGAAAAGCATGTTTGAAAAGAACTCATCTAAACTAATATTTTGTATATGCAAGTATGCCAATATATATATATATATATGTATGTACAACGGAGGCATGTTGGAGGATGTTTGATGGCATCATCTTTTTGTATATAATACATATAGCAGCACTCTACTTAGAAGGAAGATGGTTGGTTTGGAAAGGACTCGTGCATCTTCTGAGGGATGATTGCAAGCCTAACTTGTCCCGCTTGAGTTTCTTACCTCCCCCTTCACACAAAATGTTGTTTGTGGCATCATTTTCTTTTTTGTCAAAACCTACTTTGTTAATTGTAGTGAACTACCCTAGCAAATGATGCTAGGTACGTGTAATTAACTATTGAGCTAATTAAATGGGCTTTAATTTACCCAAAACCTCATCTGCAGTATGTATTAACTTATACTTTGAAACTTTATAGTTTATACAGATTGGAAAAGAGCTTTGTTGAGCCTGGCCAAGCAATGTACTCGACGACTGGAGGATTATCACCGTACACGCATCAAATGGCTCATTCTTTAATGCCACTGAATGCTGGCATCATGGGTTATCAATACACTGTATAAATAATGAGCTAATTATTTGGAAACGTTTATAGAATGGTACTGGTTTTTGGTCCGGTCCGGTTTGATTTGGGTTAAAAAATTCAACCGAATCTAAAGTTGTAATTTCTAAAACCATTGACATGATCTAATCAGAAATCATTTGAGTTCGTCTGTGTTGGGTTTTTTTCTGGAAAACCAGAAAAACCGATAACTCCCATAAAAGATAACTATGCGGAAGGAGAAGACACTAACAATAAAATAAAAAAATAGATATAGCTAGAGCAGATCAAACAAACACCAACACCAGGTTTTGGATTACCTGGAAGTTCTGGTTATTGACATGAGCGAAAACTCAAAAAATCAATACCTTGTACTCTTAAATCTAACAATGAAAATATCATATAATCACAAGAAGACTGATTCATTAGAAACAAAAACACTTTCACAAAGGACAGAAAAAAGAAACCAATCAAATAATTTAGTGCTTTGAAATTTTAAAATGGAGGAGATACATGGCCTTCAAATATAAATAGTTCATCCCCCTTCCTCATTTGTTTTTTTTAATGATTTAAGACCTGCTCCAACTTGAATCCATCTTTTTTGACTTTGTTATGTATAAGCATAATATTTGACTTTGCATGAGACTGAAGAGAACAAGGGGGAGAGAGACTAGAAAAACAGGTCACAGGAGAGAGGGGGAGGGAGAGGAGCGGCTGAAACAAAATCTTCAGGGTTAAAATGTTTTAAGTTTCTATTTATACATGTTTTGTATTAGCAGTTTTAGTTCGGTTGAATCGGTTTTAGTTTTTTAAAATTAAAATTAAATCAAACTAAATAATTTTTTTAATTTTTAAATCGACTTCTTCAATTTTTTTCTCTTGATTTGTTTTTTTAGTCAATTTTTTAAAGTTTCTTCAATTTAATTGGTTAGTCAATGTTTCAGAATAGGTCTAATTTACAGTAATCTACTCTTATTAAAATTTAGGCGCATCACAATCTTCACGTAATGACATTGGATCAAATATCATTTCTTCACGGATGCCCTTAGGTAATTTTTATTTGAGGATAAACCTAATATAAAATATATTTTAGAATTTTATATAAAAATTTAAAATTTAAAATTAAATTAATTTTTTAATATGATATTAGAATCTTAATAATCAAATAATCAAGAGTTTAAATACCATTATTTATATTTATTTAATAAAAATTAAATATAAAATTATATAAAATTGTATAAATTTTAATCTTAAAATACTTTTATTCAAAAAATATATTAAAAAATAATATAAACTATATTTTAAAATCAAACCTTGATATTTAAACTTTTGATTTATTTTTTTTTTGGCATAACGATCAAACAAGGGGCAGAGATTCTCTGCTAATACTGGATGTACGTCCGCCTAATTGTTTGTGATTAACTATTCTACAGTGCACTTAGTACAAAATTGATAGATTAATAGAACAAGAATCCAAGATAATGGTTTCCACTCAACCTGTTTAAGTAATTACTAAGAGAGTTAACGAATCATCAAATCTCCCAGGTCATAAAATCTTAAATACTCAACGATCACTGGTTGAAACGTGTTTGATTTAATTGATGGAAGCTAATAAAAGTTAATAATCAAGTTGGATTTGCCCATATTTTTTTTATAAAAATAAAAATTAGCATTGCCAATATTCAAGGATCAATTGGCAAAAAAAAAAAAAAAGGAGGAACCATCGTATGAAATTGACCGAAAATGAAGAAGATAATACCATTTGACTTTTCAACGCAAACACGCACAAGGAGAGAAAAAGGGGTTATCTCTCTCTCTAGTCTCTTCTAAAGTGGCAAGTTATCTTTAATCAAAGCCAGTATGTAGTTACGTAAACCAAGCCTGCTATGCCCTCTAGATGTGACTCCATAGTTCTCGAGGATTAGCATGGGATATATGTCCCAGAATTCGTGTAGATTTTTTATTTTAAAGATTTTTTTTAATATATATATGAAAATATTAGTATTATTTTTATTTTTAATATTATCATGTCAAAACAATATACAAACGCTAACAAATATGAATTTTTAGACTAGGATCAAGCTACATTTGTCCGATTTATGATTCATCATGAACACTCTCTTTCTACATCAGCTTCCGAGCGCAATTTACAAAGCTACATTTAGAGGTGAACAAACCAATAAGAGGTTATCCCTCCGATCATTACATTAATCAATTCAACATGACTAGTTACAATCTTTTCAAAATTAGATCCTGCTACAACCGTTACATCTTCTATTCACCATGGCAAGCACAAACACAACATCAAAAGAAAAGGGATAAAAACATAAACAGCATCAAGTATGGCCACACTCCCACATAAAAAATTTCAGTACATAACCATGTCCATGATGGGTTGATTCACGTGGGAATGAGCATTATTCCATGGATTCATGAAAAAGCCGTCACCAATCTGATGACTAGTCGCAGAAACAGAGGCAACAGCATCCTCGGGTTCAAAAAGACAATCGCTAAAGTTGGCATATTCAATAATTTCATTGAGAGAGTCCAATCTGTGGCTAAGCTCGGCCATTTGGGCTCTGAGGATAGAGTTCTCGGCTTCGATATTCATGTAAAGCTGAGAGATAGCATTCATCCCTGTCAGGATCTCACTATTTTCTCTCGCGAGCTGACCAAGTTGTCCTGTGAGGTCTTCCAGGTGTTTCTGTTTCCTCGTTCTTGATCTTCTTGCAGATTCTCTATTGGATATCATCCTTTTACGCTTCCTTAGGTCCATAATCTGCTGCGGACCCTCTTCAGAACTTGAGTTCCTCAACATGGCTTTTGACCCTGAAGATGCCCCACTAGAGGAGGCCATTATATTTTTCCCTTGACAAATAAAAATAGTCCCAGCAATAACAAAATAACAAGAAGAACAACAAAAACGTAATTAGCCCCGGACTATGCTTGATAAAAGAGAAACCTAGCACAGGACCAAGAAGATGACTATTTTCAAGTCGACTAAGATGCTAATGGAAGATGGTTATATAGGGATTCAGAACGGGTGATGGAGTTCATGAGAAAACGTAGAACCAGTAGAGGAAAACAACAGAGAAAGATTGAACAAGGTGAGTCCTGCGTCTAAGAGTAGAGTTTATCATAAAACCAGAGAGGAGGATTTCACAGAGGACAGGAGTCATGAATACTTTGTAATCTCAAACATCAAGAAAGGGATGTGTTAGGCATCAAAATAAAACAGTACATAAAACAAGAGAAAAATCAAAGAAATGCTGGAGACAAGCACGTATTTTGTGAAGAAGCCGGTTTTTCTTCTTCTTTTTTGTGAGTGAGAGAGCGCAAAGCGAAGGCTTTATAACCTTATCAGGATCATCTAGAAGGGATGATGTATGATTACGGATAGAAAAGAAGGCTTCGGATTTTAAAACAAGGGAGATGAGGATAAGAAGGAAAGGAGCTTTCTGGGGGTACTGGTAATGGAATTTATACACTGAATTGTACTTGGAAGAAATTATCTCAATTCTTCAGGGCATGTCCGCGAGTGTACGGTGGTTTACTTTATAAAAGTTCTTTTTTTAATATATTTAAATAATATTTTTTAATTTTTAAAAACTAATTTTAACATTAACAGGTCAACATAATTTAAAAATATATAAAAAATTAAATTTTATTAAAACTTCAGTACTATCTTGGAACAAGGTAAAGAAAATGAGTGGTTTGTTTCGATTAAAGGTCGGAAAAAGTGAAAATAGTGGCAGTGGGGTCTTGGTCTTGCATTGCATCGCATGTTCATGCGCACGTGCGAAATTAAAGATAATTACGGGGTAGCAATTTTGATCAGTTGAAGTCAATCATCAAAGATTATTTAAAAGCTTATAATTTATTTAAGGATGATCAACATAATTTATTTTAAAGATCCGTGAACAGTGAATTTCAAAGATTATGATTTGTTGGGTAGTTGTGTGAGTGTTTACCGATGATTCTCTCAATTTTGTCTTTGTATAAATCTTGTGTAAAATTTACTAATTATTTGGTAATTATGTGTTGGTTAAAAATTAATATTTTTTGTATATTTTTATATTATTTTGATATGATAATTTTTAAAAATAAAAAAA
>SRLM01000457.1:1044017-1102196 GCA_015708895.1 Populus ilicifolia
TATATATATATATATATATATATATATATACATGTTTGGAAGTCAGTAGCTGGGGACCTGGAGGTGAAAGCAAGGGGAGGTAAGCAGGGTCCGGCACCGGGTTCCAGGCTACGGCAATTTTTTTTTCATTATTTAGTAATTAAGTATGGAAAAGTATTACATTTTTTATTTTAAAGAGGCGAGCTTTTCTTAACATAATTAAGTGTGAGTTTACTTTTATTTTCTTTACATTTATTATTGATTTTATATACTTACATAGAAAAAAAAATATAAAGTTATCCTAATATAAATCCTACAGCTAGTCAAAAACTAAAATATAAATTACATGCAAAATTTTCCTCTAGGAATATTAAAGCATGACAATTTTATTTAATTTATTTTTCATCAAATAAAACAAAGATATTTAAATTTTTATTTTGTTTTAAAACGTTGTTAGTAATTTGATATTTTTTTATAATTCTAATATTTTGTTCTTTTTTCCTCTCAAATCTACTAGTTCTATCGCTTGTTTTTTGAATTCTTGTTATTATGATTTTTTAAAAAATTAATTAGATTTTTTTATTAGTTTTTTATTATACTTTGATTTTTTTATATTTTGTTTTCAGGAGAGCCACAAAATTATTAATTTTTCTCACAATATATATTTTAATTTTAGGCTAAACCATGAATAAAATAAAAAACTTGATTTTTTCTTGAAAAAAATATTGATAACTCATAGTTTAGTGAACTAACTCCAATATATAATGTTCAAGTTATAGTTGAATAGTCTCAATATGCTTTAGTTTGCAAAGAATTTATGTCGATTAGTTAGCAACCTCTTACTGTAATCAACATTGCTCATTTAATTAGAAATCCAAGTAATCATTTTTAAATTTAAAAATATCAAATTAATTAATAAGATAAAATTCACTTTACTTTCATAAATAATATTTTATTTTAATTAATGTTTCTTATATACTTTCTATGTTTATATTTGATATGCATAAAGACCAACAACATTAAAGTGATGGATATATTATAAAGATAAAATTAACTTTATTATTTTAATTCAATTTGATATTAATAAAACCTTTTACCATATATAAAAGTCTCATATATATTATATATTTATAGTAAGTTATTTGAATAAAACTAAATTATACAAGTTTTTTTTACAGCTCATGAATAATAAATTAAAACCAATATTATATCTTGCTATATTAATTTTAGTTTCTCCTTACAATTAATCATAGCTATGCCCTTGGTTGTAGTATTTATTTTTTAAAATATATTTTATTAGAAAATATTTTTAAAATAATTTTTTAATTTTAAAATATTATTTTAAGATAAGCACGATCTAGAAATATTAAAAAAATATTAATTTTTTTAAAATTCCTTTTAAAATGTATCGTAAGAATTTTTATAGAATGTTTCATGGAAAAAACACTCCCACTGCAACTTGCTCTTGATCTTGTTCTTGGAGCATTATCCTCTTTTTTCTTTTTTCCATCATAATTGTTTCAAAATCCCCTGACTCTTGCCCGTCAACTTGCAAGCAAATTTCCTGAATTTACTTGGATGGTTTTTCTAGTTTGGCGGCTCCCACCCAGCCATCCTCTTGAGCTATGCTTGCGTGGCGTGAGCTAATCAAATTGCCCTTTTGTTTTTTCTTTGCGGTAGCTTTTATTTTCAAGAATGCTTTTATTTGAAAAAACATGTTAAATTAATATTTCTTTTATAATTTTAATATATTGATATCAAAAATAAAAAATATACTAATTTCGGATTGGGTGGGGGGTTAGGTTTTACTTGTCGATGGTGGCCTTGACTCTTTGTACTGGCGCGGGGAGGAATTGAACTTTTTATTTTTCTAGCACTGCTGCTTTATAGAGTAGGGACTCTCTAGTTGAACGCCAGGAGAAGATGGCGACGGACTGCTGGTGGGCTAAAACCATTATGGATAAAGTCAGATTCTCGCACTAAATAGCTTGGAGTAGTGGTGAAAGTAATTTGTTTTTTCTTCTATTATATTTGGGTTTGAGTTTTAGCGTGTATGTCTGTTATTTTCACGGTACTTTACCTGTTTATTGTGTTTATAGAATATTCAGTGGACCGTGAGGATTAGTCGTGATGCGTGCAAGTTGGTCCAGACACCCCATGTAAATAAATAAAAAAAGTCTGATTCTCATTAATTATTCGGGAAATAATATATACCAAAATATAAATCAACTTTAGGAATTAAATTTAGAAAAGTTTTAGTTTAGGGATCTAATTGAGAATTGGTGGATAGAAGGGGGACTAATTTGAGATTTCCCTTTTCCTCCTGCTTATCCAGAATAAGTGAAACTGATGGCACAAAATTAGTGTTTTTCTAGGAGTTATTTGTTCTAACACTTTATCTCTTAGGTTTAGTGGGTGAGTTCATGACTTTTGAACCATAGAGTAGGGGATAATGTTTTCCTATTAAATAATTATAATAAAAGAATTATATTTGTTAGGACTTGAATATTGCTTTAGTAAATTAAGCTGTATAATGCACAATTAATAAGTTCATTAATATATTTTTAGGGAAATTGATTATTAGGATTGCACCCCCGTCTGATATAAGATCAATTCCATGGGGAGCTGGAACGAATGACCAACCCTCCATGATGTATGAGCTGAACATGGATTATGACTTGACCTGGAAGCCAAGCTTCGGTCAATAACATGTATATTTTTGCCACGTAAAGAGTGTTTTTAATTTTTATTTTTGCTTGAAATTAGTTTTTTTTTTTGTTTTTGGATTTTTTATATAAAAATAAATTTTAAAATATATTATTTTAATAAATTTCCAAATAAAAAAAATACTTAGAGAACCATTAGTACCGCAACAAAGTTAAATTTTAGCCATATTGAGGCTTCTCTACGATAATTTAGAAGGGACTGCTATTCCCTGGTATTACAAAAACGAGGGAGGTAAGTGATTTAGTTTGAATGCATGCATGAACAGCATAAAAAACTCGATTATGCTTGCAAATCTTGATCGAAGTTTTATCCAAAAAGACTCGAGGTTTATGCTTCATCGACGGCTGGTTGCCAAAGCAACACATGTTTAAGTTTAATAATATTTCCAGACTGAGGCCTAGTATTTCTTATTAAAGGGTAGCTTTATGTAGGGCTATCTTGGCCAGGCCAGGCTTCAGGGACACAAGTAAATTGCCCAAGAGGTGTTTCTCCATGTGCAGACACCCTCAGATCAGTTCAAACTGCCCACTCACAATTCCATTTCAGTTTGTTGAATTAGAGACTCATGTCTGCTTTTCAAAATTTGTGATGCAAAGCTAGTTTTTGAAAAGAAAGGTGAGCCGAATTCGTTATGTTTGACGTTTTCCTGAGCACTCAAACAAGAAATAGCACATTTCCAAATGTTACAAGATCAGAATTTGTGTTTAGAGGCGTGCCTTAACGGAGCCTAATGTCTTGATGTCCCCTCACATCAGCGTTTTAAACAACTCCATCATTTCATAAGAATGTGCAGGACCAAGTGATGGTTGTCCATTAAAATTGGGTTGCTTGCTTCACGTGCAGCATTCCAAATTACGAAGTGAAAGAAAATTGTTTTGGGAGCAGGGAAGAAGATGAAGATGAATGGTAAAAATAGGGACATTACAAGTCAGAAGGTGAAAACTATGAACCCTCATGGTCCTCGTCACCAGTTCTATACAGACATAAAAATATTGATGCATCAACATTATCGTATTATTCCAGATCAAGATGTCTGCATTGCTCGATATATTTTATAGACCACAATAAATGATGGCATGCCAATTTACAATTTACAGGATGCCATAGTCCGGCTCTGAAACTCGAAACTGATAAACAAAATGTCCAAACAAAATCTTGGTAAATATCACGAACATTCTCTCAACGTCATGCTTCCAAGTGGAAATATTTAACTGATCTCACAGACACACTAGAAAAAGGATTTTCAAACATAATCTATCTATGAGCTAACACAGCTTCAGGGTGGTAATGAAGCATCTCATCCCATATCATCTCCCTAATCATATGTTCCCCAAGATTCTCATCCATGTCTAGATTGATAGGAACCTGTGCTGGTGGTTCGCGTCTTGGATCGTACAGCCCTGATATGTAAGGGTGTAGAAGTGCTTCTGTCACCGTAATTCTCTTACTAGGATCAAACACCAGCATCCTTTGCAACAAGTCTATGGCCACGGGATCGGCATGAGGGTATAGGTGTGAGAGATGGGTTCCCCTTGTATAAGGAAGTGTTTTGATGTACCTCCTGGCTTTTGGGTTGTCGATGAACTCAAGATCAGTGTCCTTTTGGCTACCGAGGACACTGATAATTAGCTTCAGCTGGTTCAGACACTCTGTTCCAGGGAAGATAGGTTTGCGGCCAAGAATCTCAGCAAAGATACATCCGACAGACCAGACATCAATGGATGTTCCATAATTGTCACAGCAGAGTAGCAGCTCAGGTGCACGATACCATCGGGTAACAACATACTCAGTCATGAACTGTTCATTGCCTCTGCTCGTTCGTGCTAGCCCAAAATCACATATCTTCAGGTCGCAGTTAGCATTGACAAGGAGATTTCCAGGCTTCAGGTCCCGATGAAGAATGTTGGCTGAGTGGAGATAATTCAGCCCACGTAGCAACTAAAATATTTTATGAAGATTAGATGCTAGCAGAACAATGTTGAGAAGAGAAGAAAAATTGATTGAAAATTAACTAGTTGTATGCATGGCATTGCATCTAATCATTATTCCAGATTATTATCACTGGTTACACTATGTCAAAGCACAGCTATCAAGTTCAATCAGAAAGGAACATAAGCCATTGCCACTGTTTTGCCAAATTCATCATCATCTTCGCACAGTTTTGTGATTTGTTCATTAACAAATGAATCACTCAGTTGAGTTTGCACCAGAGAAGCCAACAGGGAATGCAGAATGCGAGGCATTTCTTACTCGCAAAGAGAGCAAAACATGGGAATCACAGGAGGCCCTTGTTTTACTGTAAAATAAAGAGAGAATACCCTCACATCCTGCCTTGGCACCCAGTGAGTGTGAGTAAACATGAATCACAAAATTCTGCAGCATGAAAGATTTAAATCAATTTTGCTTGAACCATAGCTTCTCTCTCAAAATTTCATACGATGATGAATCCAGTCACAACTATCATCACCGCCTCTACATATTTTAACTATTCACTATTTTTCTTGTGGATTCAAGTTTTTAACGGGCCTGACACAGAGTAAACCAGAAAATCAAAGGACTGAAACTACAGATACTAAATATTATAGATGAGTGGTCATTTATAGGTTTAAGTAAATTTGGTGGGTTGCATACCCCGTGAAATGGAGAATCAAAATCCATGATTGATGTCAACACCTTGGAACGCTGAGCATGACTCATCTAACAAGGCCATTGAATTGTTATGACACCTTAAAAAGCTGGGTCTGATAATGCCCCATGGTGCTAACCAAGATTAACAGGTGGTAACAAAGAATATACGAACATGCATTTTCTTCCAAAGTCTGACATCTATTGACTGGGGTAGAATTTTACAATTTAAAGACATGTACATACAACTCATAGACTAAAACTACCAAATATAACTACTATAGAATGGTCAGCTTCAGCTTAATCATTTTTCTCTCTGAACCATAAAATGATAATTGTTCACAATTGGAATGATTCTTTCTTAAACAAATTTGACTTTGTAACCATCTAATACTGTTTCCACTAAGATATTAATCACCATCTCCTGGCACAACATGAAATTACAACATATAATTACAGAGATAAAACGCAGCCATAATTCCCAGTGAGAACACTTTCCGTCAGATACACAGTGCATATTAGCATGAAATTGACATCACAAGACAGGCTGAAAGAATGAGAAACTTTTATACTACTACCACTTGAGAGAGAGAGTATTTACCTGAAATATAAAATACTTGCAATGATCATTGGAAAGTGGTTGTGAGGACTTGATAATCTGATGCAAATCTGTATCCATGAGCTCATAAACCAAATACACATCCTTGAAACTTGTCCTCTGAATAGGCATCAAAACATCCTTCAGAGCAATTACATTCTCATGCCGGATATGTCTAAGAAGCTTCAACTCTCTCAGAGTCCTCAAAGCATCAATCTTGTTCTCAAACACATTATTGATTTTCTTGATGGCAACTTTCTCATTTGTTTCCCGATTAATCGAAGAGCAAACAACACCATAAGCCCCTTTACCTATAGGCTTAATTGGAACATACTTTGAATCAAGCTCAAATACAGTGTGCCACATTGAGTAATATTGCTTCCCGCTTGGCCTAATTCCATTTGGAGGCTCCACTAAAGTTGCCATTTCCCTGCAAATTGTCATTAAAAACTCTTAAAACTCTACAAAATCTCATCAACATTCACATAAAAGGAAAACCGATTCACTCACTTACCAATTAAAGCAAGATGCATCTAATCAAGTAAACAGCTTGAAAAAAATTAAAGACAAAAGAGCCTCAAAATGATCCAAAACGAGCCATAGCAAATATACAAACAAAGGCTTAAGAAAGGATGTGGAGTTGATACTTGCCGCAATCTTTGATCTTTTGAGATCACCTGGTTGCTTGTAATGTTATTCTCTGTCTCAAGTTGTCAACACTTCTTTACTTGCTAAAAATTTAATAAAAAAAAGAACAGAACTCCCTCTTTTAACTGATTCCTCCAAGAAAAAAAAAAAAGAGCAAATTCCAAAAGCAGCAAAGTCTTAAAACTTCCACCTCTAATTCTTGCTTAATCCCTCAAATAAACAAAACCCACCAAATCCTCCACCAAAATCAAGCCAAGAATCACATGATCACAATCTAACCAAAACCCCAAAATCCTTTCTTTTTTCCCTCTACACACAACCAAATCTCAAAACTCTCAAAACCCAGAAACCACTCTGCCTTGAAATAAGAAGCCTTTAAAGAAATGCCAAATATTTTCCGTAATTCACCAGGATTGGAGCTGGAGATCTTATCTATATAGTAGAAGTGATGAAAACTGATCTGATCTAACGGGGTTTTGTATGATACTCTATCTTGTCAGGATTAGACCAAGGGGGGAGGGCAGTGGTGAAAGACGTGAGGTGACACAAAAAAGACAGGTACAACGTAATTTGCTTTGGGTTCTAGGAAACTTCACCTCTCACTTCATGCACTAACGAAAATGCAGATATATTTTCGATCAGTTGACGGCTTAAGTTTGGCTCTGGCTCCGGCTCTGGCTATGGCTCCTCCGTGTCTTTTCTATTTTATATTGAAAAAGAAAGACTAGGTCTAAAGGGTAACGTCTAAATTTATTTTCATTTGACAACAAGTTCCCCAAATTTGTTTTACAAAGAGTTGGGAGACTTTATAATTGAATATTATCTAAATAATTTTCTGATGGTTTATACTTTTAATATTATATTTTTCTTTTTTTAATGATAATCTCACTATTAAAAGCAAAAACAACGGCAAAAAACACATTTAATAAGATTTTATTTCTTATAAACTTTGAATTGATTAATTTATTATAGCCATTAAATTGACATTTTAAGATCAAGATTTTGACTTCAAATTAGATGGATTCTTTTATTAATAAAATTAACTAAGAGTTAATTTATATATTATAATTTCATCTAAATATAAAAAAGATATCCCTATTATAAAATTAAAAAGAAGTAATTTTTAATGAGATTTACTCTAATTATTTTTATCTTAATCAACATAAAAAAAAAAATTAACCTTAAATATAGATTTTAACTATCCGAATATTATTTTGAACCGTGTACAAGAAAATAAATTCTAAAATACCTTAAAATCATATATATTTCTTGTTTAAAAAATGATAAAAATATCAAATAACCATCACAAATACATTTTTCTTTCACTAGGAGCAACATCTTATTTCAATTGGTCAAATGGGAAATTTGAGGAAAATGACAAAGAAATATTAAGCTGAAGTAAGCTGATGAGTGAGCCAAGCTTAAGAACCCAAAATATATACAGTATAGCTCATGGCCAAAAGGGCTCTCATAGGGATAGGCATGGTTTTGAACGTGGAAGGGTATGCCTTTGTTATTGTAATTGATAATACTTGCCTTTGCTTTTCGTTCAATCAATTACATGATTGAATTTTAAAAATTGTGAATTTTTACAGACTAACAAACTCTTTTATATATATATATATATATATATAACGACTCTCCTCTGCTGTTGTGTGTGCATAAGTAAACGTTTGTAGCCACCACGTGGAAAGAAGCCAGTGTAGCCGGCTGGCTTTCCTTAATTTGCCAGTATGACCCAACTCCAGCATTTTATTCATTTTTCCATTCTAATAATGCCTTGGATGGATTGGATTGGATTGGATTCATTAGGCAATTAGTATCTAAAATGCAAATAAAAAGTGAAATGACACAGAAGTAAGAAGTTTTGGAAAAATAGTATACTTTCAGATGTAGTGATTGGATGCATTGAAAGAATTTTAAGTGGTGCTGTGATTCACTTAAATTTATAACTAATCAATACGTTATTTTATTAAACTGGTCAACTAGTTCATAAAAAAATTACATAATTATTAAAATCAAAGCTTTAAAACGAGATTTTTAAAATTTAAAAATTTTATGATTGGAATAGTGCAAGAGAAATAACATTTAGAAACTTCTATAAATATTTGAGCGCGATCCAACAATTATATTAAAAGTTATGGTTTTTCTCGACCATCATTCTAGATTGACGCTTAGACCTCTTTCTAAGCTTAAAAATATTTTATTAGTTTATAAATATATATATATATATATTAGGCTATTTATGTAATTTATTAAGAGTAAATCCTTATATAGTTATGATAGATCAACATTTGACTGCTTAGAATTATCTATGAAAACTATTGTGCGAAACAATAATTTTTAAAGTTTGTTTTTTAGCCAACAGGTTGGATAAAATATACCTTATTACTTATAAAAAGTTATTTAAAAGAAAAAATTCATAAAATTATAATTTTTATATAAAACGACATGTTATATAATTATATCCAACTAGCATACTAGTTAATAGTTGTTGCATTTTTAAAGTGTAACATGTTTAAATATCACTATTTTGAAGTGTAATTAGACTTAAAAATAAGGATAGTTAGTAAATATTGTATTTCAAAAGCGCAACATGATGAAAGTGTGTTGCTTGACCAAATTTTTTTTATAGAATATTATTTTGATAAAACTTTTAATTTATTGTGCTAATTTAAAAAATGATTCAGATTCAATGAGTTCAAGGTTATTATTATAAATGTTTTGTGTCATCTTCCATGAGCATATAAGTATGTTTGATATTACAATACAAATGTAGTTTTTAAAAATATATTTCACTTGAAAATATATTAAAATAATTTTTTTAGATGTTTTTTTATTCTCTACATTAAAATATCAAAATAATTAAAAAAATATTTAAAAAATTAATTTAATATTTTTTCAAATAAAACATATCATAACATGTTTCTGTGAGTTCAATTTTAAAATATTTTAACCATCTTTTTGTTTAATCTGAATTTTAAATTAAATTATATAAGTATTTTTTTACATGATTCGATTTACTTAACAAATCATAAAACATTTTAGATAATTAATAAAAACATGATTTGATTTAAAAAAAAACATATGATTTTTTTTTTAGACATGTTCATAGTAAAATCCTATCAGCATTAAACTCTTTTTATTAAATAAAATCCTTGAACACTAAAAATAATAAGTTTTACATTTTAGTTATTTTTTTAATTTGACAATTTTGTTATTGTTCCAAAACTAATTTTATTTAATTACGCTATAGAAATATTAAATTGAAAGAAAAAAGGGTTCATGAGCTCCATTAGAAAATCCCAAATGTTTTATTATAGAAGATAATTGAGTTGTGGGAGTAGAAGTATGTATAGTGAGAAATCAGGAGAGTAAAATGTTTTGTATTGTGAAATACATACAATTGCTATCTGTTCTTTTGTACAATATATCCCTTTATTTTTTTAGAAAATATTAATTCAAAACAATGTTTTTTTTTCTAAATATCATAGGGCAAAATTAATTTTGAATTATTAAAAATTAATAATATGTGGCTGCTGGGATTCGAGCCCAGGTCTCCACGGCCACAACGTGGAATTCTCACCACTAAACTACAGCCACTTTACTGTTTTTCATTTATTACATAATATATAAATAATATAAAATTACGTATGCTGCTGGGCTAGATCTGTGGGAGTAAAGCCAAATAATGTGATAATTAAGTGAGAAGCTTCTGTAACACCGAGGGGGCTACGGGCAATCTCTGAACGAGAACCACCAATGACTGTCGTATATGCAAGGTGAGGGTATGGTTTTCTTTAAAAGACTGGTGAAGTCTACTGGAAAATAATGAACAAGCATAAACAATGATATTTGGAACGACAAACAAAGAGATTATGGTCCACAGTGATACAGGATTTCCCTTCCCTAAGCTAAAAGAGAACCAAGGGAGCATATATTCTGTGGCTTCAATCTTGCTGCCCTGTCTTCTTTCAAACATCTTTACCTTTTCAGACCGCCTTTTCAAGGCTTTGCTGCAAGAGTACAGTATGTTACTTTCTAATTTAACTCTTTTTTTTTCTTTTTTTGTGATGCAACAAGGTTCAAGCAATTTCTACTTCTTTCTTTCACATATTTTACAATACAAAGGAGTTCTTAATTCCCAAATAATATGCTTCTCCACTTGCGTGGAGTTCAACGCCACATGCATTGTTGTTTTGATCTTATTTAGTTACATCTATAGAAACTTGAATTATATCTTACATTGAGCTCAAAATTGTTATGAACAATATTTAATATTTATTTATTCATGTACACATCAACTGTTTATCTAGATAAACAACTAGATTGTTTTTGGTTTAGTTTCGATGCTAATAAAAAATTTAATATCGATTTTCTTTTTGAAACCAAAATGAAGAATTCTCCCATCTAAATATTTTTTATGAAAGCTTTATTTTTATTATATTAAAATAAAATTATATGTTATATTTATGTTCATAGTAAATCATATGTCATTCAAGAAAATTTAATTTAGTAACCGAAATTTTAACTATCCAAGAAGTATTAATAATTTTTTTAATATTCTTTATAGTACCGGACGACACTCACGCGTGCATATATATATGTATATATATATAGAGGTACTAGCAAACTAAAAGGGGCTAATGAAACAAATTCTTGGGAATGGAAGTCGGCAATAACTGGAAAAGGGCCACGGCCAGTAGATCGTGGCAGCAACTTTGATGTTCCCCCATTTTCTTTTAGTTACATAGAAATGGCATGTTAATATGTGTATACATGTGTTTTATAATGTTAGAACTGTTTTTAGTAATGTCGAAGCACGATGCATCCAACGTGGATTCCGACTGGGTGCCTAAGCGTATGCAAGTGGATTAGACAGACTAGGTTCTCTCAGTTAGATTATAAAATTCCAGCTGACCTGGCTAGAGCATACATCCTGTTGGCTTCTTGGAATCCCAGTGGGCTGGCTTGCAATAGTTGGAAAGGAATTTGCATAATGTGATTTATATGCTGTTTCTTTATTTGTACATAAAGAATCCAGTGTCGATTCAAATGATTGTTTTTGCGGTGCCTATTTAATATTATGTTTTAAAAATATTTAAAAAAAATTAAAACTTTTTTTATTTTTTATTTTGATTTAAATAAAAATATATTTTTAAATTATTTTGATGTGCTGATATGAAAAATAATTTTATATTATTTTAGTATATTATATAATGAAAAATACTCTAAAAAATAATCATAATTATAATGCAACTTGACATTTTACCAAAAAATATTGTCACTAATTATACATAAGTTAAGTTCAACACTCATTTTATTAACATATATTATTATTGTGGAGAATACTGATCATTTGATTGTTATATACTAGGAAATTAAAGTTCGTCCATGTTGTTTCAAAGAAGAGAAGAGGGTGAAGCTTCGTCCTTGAACATGGGGAATAGATAAAAAAAGACTAAAATAAAAAGGAATAAAAAGACTGGAGAGGAGCATGCCGGAAAAGTGTAGGAAATGAAGGGAAGGCAGCGACGAACTTGCCCATAATGTAATGTAAATCTCACGTATTCCCGGTCACCTTTTCCCCCCGGGCTTACTTTTCTCTGGTGCTCTTGGATTACCTCCAGACCTCTTATTATTTGTTAATCAAGAACCATTATTATATTTAGCACCACCAGAGACTTTAATTATTTCTGATCCCTCTACTTGACAGATATATAAATTAATGAACAATAGGGTTTCATACTCATCAACGCTTCTGCTTCCTTCCATGGTTTTAACACAATGGTTAATTATCAAATGGTAGCATCTTACAGGATTATGATTTCCTAAAATTAATCCCAGTTCTTTTCTTAAAGAAATGATAAAAAAACATTATTTTAATATATTTCTGAAAAAAAATATTTTAAAATACAATCTCTACAGTACTGTTAAACATTTCCCGCAGAAAAGAAAGCACATTAAGATTAACTAAAGAATGAAAGCAAGCAAACCCTAGCTAGCTAATCATAGGTTTAATAAGCCCAGAAAGTATTAGCAAGGGGTTTTTCTTCAACGACTATGACTTACCATGATTTCTGTAACTAAAATTACACATATAAAAGTCCTTCACTTACATTTTCAGCAACAAAATAACGAAGTCACTAATGCCTCAAGAGTCATGGTAAGAATCTCAATTTAAGCCACTTCATTCCTTCGTCTCTCTGCTCAAGCTAGATAGACTCGAGCAGATATCAACACAACCAAAGCCCCCGCACTTATCCAATATACCCCATCATTCATTCTTTTTGTGTTACGAAGCCTGTTATAAAATTGCCAGAGCTACATCTCTGTATTGAATCCCTTTTCCCTCTTCTCAGTGGGATTAGAGGTCTGCTCTTAATGTTTGTGGCAGACCCTCTTTTTCATTAGATATATTATTGAATAATAAAAAATAAAATTAATGACTATATATGCACTACACAAAAGCTGCTATAGAATCTTAGTTTTTCTTGCCTAAGTTTTGCTATTACACAAGTGGGGAGAATAAATATTGCGAGTTTCAGGTTTGCCATTATTTCCCCCTACCTTTAGGACCTTTGCTTGCCTTTCGCCAAAACAAGGGCAGATTATTGTCAAGCAATAGAGTACCCTTTCTCATGCTCGCTATGTATCCGGAGAGTGCAGAAACCTTCATCTAAATACTATTTTAGAGCAAAATCAAGCTGCACAAAGTTTCTTCTTTGGAGTGACGAACAAGATAGGGAAACCTCAGAGAGAGAAGAAAGACACGGTTTTTGATTTCTTTGATATGCATGCTACTTTGAAGTTGAGACCAGGAAGTGAGGAGAGAATATAACTGAGGAAAATAGGTAAGTATAGGTAAGCAAAGAGGTTTTTGTGGTGATTCTTTCAGTAGAAAGTGAGAGGTTATGAAATCATCCCAGGTACTTTATTAGGCTTTTCCATGGATTTTCAAGTCTAAGAAGTTACATAATGGAGCCTGGAAATCTCCACCTCCAGCATCAGTTTCAAGAACAGTTTACAGGATATTGTTCTTCTTTTTCATCACAACCTGCTGAGTACAGTAAGGTTTCAAGCATCAGTGACCTGAACCCAGAAGCTGCAGACATAATTTTGTAAGTATATTTCTCCTCTCGCGGTGGAATTCCACTCGTTTATTCCGTTTCGATACTCTACGAAACACAGAGATATAAGCTTCTATATATATTTTATGGATTTTAATGAAATATATACGTAGTAGTACTAAATCTTTGATAGAATCATTTTTTAAATGATGGCTAGCTACTTCCTCTTGAAACTTGAGGCTTTCTCCTAGGTTTCATGCAGCAGCTTTTGATTTCTGGAATAGGGACTTGAAAGGGAAGAAATTAGGCTGGTCACTGAAAGTTAGGCAAGCTTCAACTTTATTTGCCAACTGGTTCGCCTTTCTAATCTTCGAAAGGCGTTTGTCTGATATTGCAGTTGATTTTGTAGGGTTTGTGAGCATGCAGGTAATCAGAACCTAGGATGATGTTACTCGAAAAAGTATTTATCATAATCATTTGTTTCTCTAAATGATCATGCAGAAATATTAGAAGTAATACCCACAACAACTATCTAACTGACTGCATCCCGAATTCAAGTGTGTCTTTGCCAACTGTTTCCATGACTCAAGGATTGAGTTTCTGCCACGCATCTAGTTTCAACCAACAATCTGCAGCCGGTGAATTGCTTCTGGGAAAGACCAAAGAAGAGTTCCCAGACTCTTTTTGCAATCTGACTGACATGATGCACACTAGCTCTAATGTAGAGGAAACAGATTTTATGTCATCAAAATACAAACACCAAAATTCTCATGATCTAGGTGAAAATCAATGGTCTCCCAGCAGCTTTTCTTCTCTTCGACATATTTTTTATTCTAATGCTCAAAATGCAGAAAATCTGCAGAATCTATCTGCCTGTAGAAGATATAATTTTAGCCATATCTTGCCAACTATCAATATCTCAAAGTCAGATTTGTGTTCTTCATTAGCATCGAGTTCTTTGGACTTGAACTTACAAACCATGGATCTCTTATCAACAAGTACTTATGATGGTGACACTAGTTCTAGCCAGTCTTCAGAAAATACTCTCAATCATTTCACGCGAGAACTTAAAGATGGCCCTTCAAATAGCTACAACAAAGTGGGTGTCTTCTCTACTTCATGATCTTATTACTTTCAGTATAGTTATGCCAATTGTGCCTTCACTAGTAATACCCCATGCATCGTTACATTACTACCGATACACCTCATTTCCAAAGCTATTCAACTGAAAAAAGGTCTTCTTTATTGTGAAGACATCAACATTTGAAGATGGATATGGGAGAAAAAAGAGACCCAGCAGTGTTTCTCAGTTAAATAACTTCCTTGCTGAAGCTAAGAAGAATCGGCCCGCGCCATCACCCTGCCCAACTTTGAAGGTGATGATTTAAAGCAGTAGTAATTTAACCTTGATCAATTCAGTTTCCATTTTAAAATCTGGTATAAATGTGGAATTGGGTTTTTAACTAGGTCAGGAAGGAGAAACTAGGGGACAGGATTGCAGCTCTTCAGAGGCTGGTGGCGCCTTATGGCAAGGTAATTGTTAAATATTAACCTGGCTTATTCTCCTGATGAGGAATGTCTAAAGAAATACATTAAAATATCAATATGACCATGGGTTTTTTTTGGAAACTTCGTAACTTGCAGACAGACACTGCCTCTGTATTGACAGAAGCGATTGGGTACATACAATTTCTGCATGACCAAGTGCAGGTGAGTTATCGCTCTTCAAGTTTCAGTTCATAGTATAAACTTTCAAGCTGATAACATACTTCCTCTCTTAACTCAGCCTGATACAATGGTGGAGTTTGTTCTTATTATTAACTTTATTTAGTCCTTGATGCCAACAGACAATGAGCGTACCGTATATGAAGTCATCAAACATCAAGCCAGCTAGAACAGCGCAAGCGGTAAGACACACTTCTCCTCGTAACTGCACGTACCTTATTAGATCATAAATGGCATCTACTCTCCATTGTACCAAACATATCTAATCTTTTTTCAAAGGAAAGGGCTGCGAACCGTTATAATTATTTGATTCTATTAATTTTTTATATGATCAATATCAATCTATTTTTATCAGTGTTCAAGTGAGGAAGATGGGAAGGGACAGCAAAAGAGAGATCTTAGAAGCAGAGGCTTATGCCTTGTGCCCCTATCTTGTGTATCGTTCTTTAACACTTGCGATGGCGGCATCTAAAGATCCCCAAGGAAAGAATTGAAAGGTGGCATATGAGAAGGAAGTTTGATGACTTCATGGTGGGCTCAAGGCTGCAATAAAGAAAGGTTCTCCATGTGAAATGTTTAGTTTTAGTAATGCAACTACTGTGATTCATATATGGAACGAACAAGTGTTTCTTCTATCAGATTGTTCCTCGTAAATCCGCTTCCCTTTCAACTAATTGGAAGCCTACCTTAGTTTGATATTATTTGTGAGTCAAGGACAAATGAATCTCTGAATATCTAAGTTTGATATTATTTGTGAGTCAAGGACAAATGAATCTCTGAATATCTAAGTCATTCTTCAAGGTATTGATACCAAGCATATTTGGTCTCATAGGTCATGCTTGCCTAGCTTTTGTGTCAGACTGTTCTTCATAACAGAGCAAATGCTTAAAAGGATACTGAAGTCTTACATGGTATAAACAGGGAAGGGATATTCTTTTCCCTTTGGTCACTCACAGTAGACTGCTAATAGATGTTCAGATGTTTTTCCATTATATTTTGTATAGAGCAATAAGACACCAGGATTTATTGACGATACATGTGTGTAAGAATGGCAAATTGGATCTTCACAAAACCTCTGATGGCTTTTTAATACATGTATTTATACATGAATTTGAACCAGAGAGCACGCAATTAAGTATCCTTCAAAACAGAAAATCACATCAATACCGGTTATTTAAGCACCTTTCAGTATCCTGCTTTTCTTCTTCACCAGAACAACTGCATCACAGGCAAATATTATTGAAAATAATATAGCCATTAAAATTCCAACGCTAGAAAAGAAGAACTTTTTAGCAATATTGTGATGTATCAGTAATGTACCATCTTCTTCTTCTTCTTCTTGTCAAGATAAGCGACGAGCTCTGCTTGTTGAGCAAGTGATTCTTCGAGAGCCTGAATAAACAGAGTAACAGATACAAATGAGAATTCTAATTTACAGTTCAGTTTTTACTAGTTTTGTTTTCATCACCATGCAATATTCATTTCCATGTGAAACCACCTTCTTAGTTGCCATAAGCTCCTGCTCCAGGCCATCAACACGGCTTAAAGCAGCATTCAGCATTTCCTCCTTTTCAGGTGGCATGGAAACGGGCTTAGCACTCAGAACACTAACTTTATCTTCCAATTCAGCCATGCGTTTCAAGACAGTCATGTAATCTTCACTAGAGAGGGCAGGTGAAAGGTGTTCCAGGCTCTTAACAGCTGTTTCATCACAATAGACAGGACTTGAGTAGATGGTGGCATCAGTCATCTTTCTGGGAACATTGCGTGTCACTCTAATCATGGTGACAATGCCCGTAACCAAAGCCATGACACCAGTAAAAAGTGGCGAGCTGATTGCTTGGGGAGCCTTGCAAGCATCATACTGAGTATAGCAATCTGCTTTTGCGAATCATAGAAACTTGGAAAATGTCATTTGGATTTGTAAGGAAAAGACAGACAGAGCTTGTAAGGCAAATTGTTCAACATTTAGCATGCAGCTCGTTGCCTTGATTCTCAGTTTACACGAGCCAAATTTTCTCATATCGTACGTCGCCACTTCAATGATAAAAATTCGGAAAAACCTCCATACCATGATTTCTTACGAAGGGCATAAAATCTTTGTTTTTGGTTGAAGAATACCCTTTCATTTCCTTCATCATTTTAAAAAATAATGGTCACCTCGACATCATCCTTTATTTCCACTCAAAATAACCTGAGTTTACTTTTGTAGCGAAGTAAAATACTTCTTATAATTATAGGCATGTCATTTTCAGTAAGCACATACAGTACACACACTGCAGAGGATCCATGGCTTGATTAGTAACCAAACTTGATTGAGAGCCATGATGGCCAGCCAACCACGGAATTACTCATTAATTTCCTGAAAATTCGGGAAACAGATAAAAATCTAAATGCAGTCTGTAACAGTTCCAGATTCTTGTATTTTTCCAGTGTGCTTGCGGATTAATTCGACAGTAAGTTCTCAGAAAGAAATAGGAAAACTACAAGTCATGAGAATCGTTCTTCAAATTTCGTACTCTCCTTAGGCTCAATTAGAATTCAGTCAGAAATCACCAGATTATACTTACGTAATTATATTAGTAAGTGAATATACCTTTTGAAAGATCAAACATGCCATTGTCCAACTTTTTCCAACTCATATCCATAGATTTATCAACTAAAAGGTCATAGTCCTCAAACTTGTAATCCTGCAAGTTGAATTTTCCGATAAAAGAAAACGTGGAAAGGAAAAGGCATTAGACCTGTCACTCACTTGGCAAAAAGAAATAAAGAACAGCCGGTAGATCAGAAAACAAAAATCTGTCTACTAAACAATAATGTGTTTTGTGGAGCCTATATAGGGTAGCATAAATTCAGACCCCTTTTAGGCTAAAAGATTTACAGGAATTTTGTTAGACTGACCTTTTCAGGAACAGGAGAGGATTGTGGATGCTCTGGAGCTGACTCCACCTTAGAAGAGTCAAGTCTCTGTCAATCAAATAGGAAGTAAGAGTAGGGTTTTGATATGAACTCTGAAAACTCAAGCCATTAAGAAAGGAAACAGCTCAGAGAAAAGAAATAATGTGGCTCCCTATACATGCCAAAAGAGGCATAACCAAAAGGGTAATGGAATGGGAAATGTAGAATCAATATTAGACCTTTGAGCAGCGTAGGTCATCCTCACAGATTGTTTTTTCATCAGGATATTGAGTTCCGCATGTCTTTGCACATTTGTGATCGCCATTTTGAACCATCTGCAAGTCACTGAGTCAATTAAGAATACTAACTCAACAATAAACTAAATGAGATGATCGTTTCAACTGTCGTAAAGAGAAGAAGTCACAAAAAAAATTGAATATCACCTTCAGAATATCTGGGTCATTCCAAGGGCCTTTATCAGAACGCACACAGCCTCCTTTGTCAGCACATGTGCAAGTACCTCCAAGAAACTCTGGCAACTCACTAATACAAAAGCCATTCATTGTGATCGAAAGGGGAAAAAGGAAAAAAAAAAGGCTAGGGCCACATTGTGAGGGAACAAAAAATAAACATGGGAATATTTCATAACACCGCTTAGAACTTGAAGAAAAGAGTAAATACAATTGTAAAGACTAGAAACCGAGATGAGAAAGATGGTTGCATAAGCAACCGATTATAAACTTACCTGGCATCAATTATCTCAAGCAACTTGCTCTGATACTTATTCCCAAGAACCTGGTGAATTATATCTTTCATTAATCAAATAATTTTCCACATCAAACGGCAATTCAGAATAGAAATGCTGTACACTTACATGGATCTTTGCTGTTGTCTTAGGGTCAAGGAAAGATTTAACGGTATTCCACAACATCCTGAATCCGGAACCGGCATTGATGATGAACATGCGGTTCAAGGTCTGTCGGGAAGCCACCAATTTACACCACATCACAGTTATTATGTCATTTGTACAGAAAAGTTATTGCTTGTTTTAAGACAAACACACCAGTTAGTACCTCGGGATAATTGTCGCCATCAATCTTCTGAAGGCGAGTAATGAGATCCCTAGCAGCTTTGGTAAAACTTTTGAGGCCCTGTGGTTATTAGTTCTGGGAGTGAATAAATATTTCCTAGGTAATCATAGAATGGTCTATAAATACGGGAAGGGAAAGGAACACGTATTTGAAGATCACCCTTACACTTGTCTAGAACCCAACTACCCCTTCCACAAAATGTTCTGAACTTCATATGAAAGATACATGAAAAATAAAATCTTAATCATATTACTACAAAGATGATAGAAATTATTTGGTATACCCAATATCAGTCATTATTGTTCAAACATACCACTCCTTGCACATCCAAGATGGTTGTACTCTGATCAATATGCCTCTTTGCTGCTAGTGAACAAGCTGGAAACTTGACATCAAAAGTTCGCTCAAACTCCCGTACATGGTATTTGACATAGCGGTCCATGTTTGTGACTTGCATTAGCTTGGCAGGATCTGCTTTGCCTAATGACTCAATGTACACAGGTCTTCCTTCTTTATCTACTCCATGATGCCCTTGGGGATAATATTCCAAGACTTCATTGAGTTCCTGGAATTCAAACTCCTGAAAAATAGGAAAATACAGAGAAAAACGCAATGAGACTCGGTCAATGCTCTGTGTGGTGGATAATGGGCTAAATGAAGATAGTAAATGATCTTTTAAAGAACCATTTCTATGATCAATACCTCCAGGACTGTGTCAGCACCAAATTCCTTCCTCCACTGCAGCATATCAGACCACATTTGCTTTGTTTTCTCGATATCAAATTTCCTGGCCTTCAAGAATCTACATTATTGGAGGACAAGTCTAAAGATTAATCAAGTATACTTGCATATTATCTACTGATCCTAATAAAAAATTACGTATTTAATGGTTGAGGATAAAATCTGAAATTAAAGATTCAATCAGATCATTGAACATTGAGCCAGAAAAAGAATAACCTGAGCATCATATGATAATCATCATGCTTTGATGGAAGCAATTCCTCCAATATCAGCACTTGACGGAAAGCATCAACAGCCTTTAGTTCCTCAGCATCGTGCACATCCTCAATTTCAACAGACATGACTTTGCTACTCCGGCGACTCTTTCTTGTCAAAGAATGCCTGAATTTGTTGGAGGCACTGATTGCTTTCTTTTTTATTGACTCAATTCTATTCTTCCTCTCATCCCCAGTATGTTCCATATCTGGCACTGCAAATACATAGCAACCACAGCTAACAAGACGCATCAGAATATCAAAGCATGAAATTGTCCTGCTCTCGTAGCAAGCAAAATATGCAGTTTAGCTGTATAGCACAAAAAATGATATTAAAAGTCACAACATAAAGAAATTTGTTACATCAGTTAATACATGACAACAATTTACAAGAAACAGCACTCGTTAAATTAAGAAGGAAAAAAAAAAAGAAATCCTGATCCATAGATCGATGACAGCCATTTCTTCTTCACCAGAGTAGCAGTAATATTGCCAATATTCACACAAGAATTGATACACACAAATGTATATGTACATGTATCTACGCATGCATGAATATTTATGTATGACTGAGTAATGCTAATTTCACAGAAAGTTCTTCTCGGAATCACTTTCTGAAAAATCCCATGCATTGAATGAGTGGATATCACAAGTGAAAGGCTGAAATTTGTTGGGAAGTAAATAGTAGA
Source organism: Populus ilicifolia (assembly GCA_015708895.1). Taxonomy (NCBI): domain Eukaryota; kingdom Viridiplantae; phylum Streptophyta; class Magnoliopsida; order Malpighiales; family Salicaceae; genus Populus; species Populus ilicifolia. The sequence goes on from SRLM01000457.1 coordinate 1,065,066, forward strand.
CAAAAACACATTGAAATGTAAGATTGAATGAGGTAGCTAACCTGGGTTGGGAGTCAAAGGTGCACAAACTGCTGCTGCCATTGGTGTGAGGAAAGTGCTTTTACATAAAAAAACGATGCCGCAACCAAACGAAAGCCTTAGCCTAATTAATCCCTGCATTTCACCATCATAACATAACCGACTTATAACATAAAACAAGATCACAAACACAAACACAAAACAAACAATATCCTTCCTTTCAACAAAAGGAAAAATGAAGATTCGAAGAGAGGGGGTACCTCCGCAAAGGGTGAGTGAATTGCGAGAAAGGGCTACAAATAGAAAGAAAGAAAATATTAATTCGGGGAGATTTTAGCGGGGAGAGAGACAGCGAGGAGCACACGACGCGGGAAGAGTAGACAAATAATATATTGGCATTTGTTGTTTAATGTTAATTTTTAATGACAAATGCTGATCTTCTTCTTGTTATTGCTGTTAATATGTTTTTCTTGACCATTTCTTAAAAGCCATAGATAGCGAGTGGGTCTGTTTTCCTTTTTTTGGGTAGCTGTTCTTTGCCAAGACAGGAAGAGATTTTTAGGGGGAGAGAGTGGAATTCCACCACTTCGTTTCCATAACAGAAAATTGAATATTACGCCCCAACAGCACTCTTAACTGTCACATTTCCTTAAAAAAATCCAAAAAATATCAGTACTTCCTCTGGACAGACACCTTCAGGAAGTGACACTTGTTTCTTGCTACGTTGCCATAAGCAAACTACACTCAAGCTGGCTTTTTTATTGCAACTGGGGTAACTTCAAGGCATTATTTCCCCTTCAAAATCTATTGTCGTCACAACATTTGATGACATTACCAGAGAAGTCAAAATGGAGTTAAAGAAGCACCCAATCAAAAATCTTTCAGACAGATTGATTTGATCTAACCCATCTTACAATCAGTGCTAAGAATCCTTTTGACACTCGTCGTCGTCGTCAATATCCATGCTTTTACATTTCAGTGATGATTTGAGAACCCTGGGAATTCAGCACCGCTGCTTCACTGGGCTACTAATAGTGATACCATCCGAACCCAGAGAGGAGCAGTTGTTATGCTCATCATTTGGTTAGCCACTTGTCAGCTGCGCTGTCGTACACGTCAGTAACAATATGCCCATAACCTTGAAGATCGATTGGATAATCTTATTCGTGTAATAATAATAAATTGATTTCATTGTGATCGTGGATCTATTGGTCAATCCATGGAATTTTTTTATTAATATATTACTTGTTATTCGTTCCTTCTTTCTAATAAAAATAAACTACAATTAGAAATATATTAAGTGTAGAAACCTTAACTTGATTGAAAAAAATTAAATGAGAAAGGGTAATGCCAAATAAAATCTACGTACAAGCTACTAAAAAAAAAGAAAAAAAGAAAGGCATAAAAAAAAAAGTTGCAAGAAGACAACTATAAATTGTGATAAACAAAGAAAGAGATGAATTATAAAAAACTACTGAACATTGTTTCTAATTAATCTATTGATGATTTTTTTTATCTCAATATATTACTAGTTATTTGCTCTTTCTTTCCAACAATAACAAATTACAATTACAAATTTAATCCTAAATAAAAATAAATAATAGCTTTATAAATCAATTAAAGTGTGAAATTCTTAACTTGATTGAAGAAGGTGAAAGGTTAATACTAAAAAAAATCAACAAATTAGGTAAAAACAAAAGAAATAATAAAAAAAATCCCAAAGGAAATTTCTAAAAAAAAACTATAAATTATGAGAAACAAAAGTGATAAGTGCATCTTTAAAAATGTGATTGCAGTTATTTTTAAAAGTGTTTTTATGTCAAAATACAACAAAATAATTTTTTTTATTTTAAAAAAATTATTTTTAAAATCAGTGCATCAAAATATTCCAAAACATACAAAAAAAATTCATGTTTAATAAAAAAAATAAAATTTATGGAAACACAATTTACACCGTGTTCCAAAACAGCTTCAAATTATATAAAAGATGTGAAGAAATTGTATATGCTATACTAGCCATTGTTTCAAACTACTAAATAAACTATTTATAATATTATAGAGAATGAGTTTCACACAACTATATAAATTATAATCCTACATAAATTATCTATAATAATTAAAAATTTATAATCTAAATCTCAATACAATTCATACTTATTCATGCATAGTTATACATGCCATAATTCTAATTATATTGCAAGATTCATTAGCATAAAATGCTAAAAAAATCTTGTTTTAAATGCGCTTGATTATCATTCAATAGCTCAAATCATTGTCTCTTTAATGGTTTATATTAGATATTTTCACCCTCGACTCGTTATTAGTTTCAACTTTCAATACTGATTTAGAAAGTGAATAACTATCGTTATTAGTCAAACAACACATAGTTATTTATTTTTTATATAGACAAACCTTTAATATTGATTTAATTTTGATGATGTGAGAAAGTATAATTATCTCTCTTAAGTTTATAATGAAACTATTGATTTCATATGTTTTGTAGCCAATTGATTGGTTATGATAGACATGATTTAATATGATAATCATACTACATCTTTCAATACAATTATCTCTCTTATTTAAATAATCCTTAGTTAACATGATTTAATATGATAGACATACTACATCTTTAATGTTAAATTAAAATATTATTAATGAAAAAATATTCATTACACTAAAAAACTAGTCACTGAAATGTTAAATTAAATCAATAATAAATTAAACTATTTAATTTTATTAAATTAAAATTATATTTTATATTTGGACTAATATATTAAGAACCTAATGGGCCACATACATTAAGAACTAAAAGTCAAAAATTAAATTGGAATTATTTAATTAAATATGCTAATATGTGTAAACTAGCTTTTGGTCCCTGAATTAATTATTAGTTTAGACAATTAGTTGGTCCTTGAAGTTTATTAACATAACTAACAGGTCCTAAAGTTTATTTGTTTACACTTTTCAGTCTTTAATGTTGAGAGGTGAGAGTTTAAAAAGTATAGGAAAAAGAAAAGAGACAAAAAGGATGATTGAGCACATTTTGATAGTAAAAAAACAACTAATTTTAATATCAATGGGTTCATCTTGGAGAAAAAGGTTCCATAAATATGACTTGGATTCTTTATATCATCAAAAAAATAAAAATAGAAAGAGCCTTGAGAATTATTTTTTATTCAATTTAATTTTAAGTTTTTCAAGTAATTAGAGAGAATTTTGAGTTAAAATAGATTCAATAAAGTCCTTAACATATTTTTTAGATGTTTTAAATCAAAACAGGTTTTAATAAGATTTTAAGGATAAAAATACTTAAACATCAATTTTTTAAGTACCAAAAGTGATTGAAATTTCATGAAAGATAATTTGTCATTTGATCATTTAAAAACCTAGTTGTCCATGCCTGATCTTTTAGGTTCATACAACATTTAATTTTTTATTTTGGGTCAAGCATGCCTAGCATTTTTAAAACAAGCTTTATTTTTTTATTTAGTAAAATGATATTTAAATAAATTGATTAAAATACTATTTATATAACTATTCAATCATGCAATAGTTTTCATCAGCATTAGAGTTTTTTATGATAATTTTAACAATGAGTTTATGATTAATTATATATTAATCTAATATGCATATTAAAAAAAAATGCTTAATGATATTAGTAAAAATAAAATATCTATTTTATTATTTTTTATCATAAATTTTATATAGTTTCTCATATTTAAATTCATACATTGATTCATAAAAATATGTAGAAATGATCCATTCATGATTTTTTTTTATCTTTTTTATTAAAAAATTCATTCACAATTATAATAATTTTTATTTAAAAATGATGCTTCTAATGATTTCATAAAAAAAATTTGAATAAAAATTGAGTTTTTTTTATTAAAGTAAATATACCTTTTCCTTATTAATTCAAGTTATTATAATATTTATGGATATTTATCTTAATTGTCATTATTTTTTACTCAAGGAATCATGTTGTTCTTGAAAAAAAAAACATTATTATCAAAGTAAAAACAAATAATAATAATAAAGAAAAAACTATGCATGTTGCATGGTAAAATGATGTTTTTGTTCTTCATTAGATTAACCCAAAATGTGTTGTTTGAGAGCAAAATGGTCATTTCATAATTTTCAACTGGTTTTACCAAAATTGAAGGGGACATAACAATATTTTCATATTTATTTTCACAATAAAATAATTTATTTATCCTTTAAATAAAAAAATAGCATACATGAGCATTTTAGTTTTTTTTATCTATTTTAAAATAGTTAAATTACTTAAATACACTTAAAGGAAATTCTTTTAAAGTTATCTTTTACTTTTATTTAGCATAGTAAAAGGACTTCATTGTTTTGAAAAGATTTACATAAAAAAAATATCATGTACTAAGAAAAATTCTTATTTTTCCTTATGGTTTTTCAATTATAATCAATTTGAATGATTAAAAATTCAATTTATTAACAAATACAAAATATTAATAATAATTAAAAAAAAACCTTTCACTAGTTAGTGGATGTTCAATAAGCTCTTTGAATAAAAATAGTAACTTAGTATTACTTCAAAAAATCTAATTGTCATGACATCCAAAACATCCAAGTAGCAGTACAACTGATACGATTGTCATGTGTGATAAGACTTATATTAGTTTAATGATAATTAAAAAAAAAATTCTCCATCTATTTTCTCTCTATTGACCTTAAAATTTGTGCTAATCTAGTTAAAATTCAATTATATTACCTAGTTTGTATTTATTTTAATTTTAATTTAAAATTTTTTATTACTATTTGAATTGATTTTAATGTTTTTTGAAGTTTATTTATTTTTTAATTTCATTATTGAGCATTTATGTTATTTAATTTTTTTAATCCAATTTAATCCTTGTTCTTTTAATTTATTTTTTTTTATCATTTTTTGATGTATTGTTTTCTTTAATTTTGTCTCTCAACATTGTATTTTATTTATATTTTATCTAATTTTGATTTTCATCCTTTTGATTGTTGTTCTTTTATCCTTTTTTTAATTTAATTTATTTTTCAATTTAGTTCCTATTTATTTTCTTTCATTTAATTTTTATGCCAAATTTGTTTCTAATTGTTTTTATTACTATTTATTTTGTTTTTTAATTATTTATGATTGAGAGTTTTGCTTTGTGAATTTTTTGTATTTATCTTCTACAAAGTAATCTCAATCTCATAACTCAAGTCATTGGGATTGAATCTTAACTCAATTTAAATCTAGCTTTTTCTAAGGTTCTTTTTAATTATTATTTTTAATTGATATATTTTAACATCAAATTATTAAAATTTGAATTTCATAACTTATTTTAGTTTTTTTTTTATAGAAATTATCATAATCTCCAAAGGTTTGTAGAAGAATACCAAGTCACAGGCAGCTGAAATTGCAATAATATTACAGCAACTCGGAGAGATAGCACAGCAGAGGAGAAATGGGAGAAAATACATGATAGTACTGGGAGCCTGAAGCACAATCCTGCAATCCCCAAAACCCAAGAAGACAATGGCAACCGTAGCAAGGAGCTGCTGCAAGATTGAAAATCTCTCTATTATGAATGGCAACATTGAAATTCTACCACAAGAAGAAATTCTCAGAAGCTCGAGAGTGCGAAAAATCTCCTCAGCCCAATCAATGAAGTGGATGTGACACAAGAAACGACAGTCCACAACAGCAAAAGTAGATACAGTCTGGGAGGCGATTGCAGGAGTCAAACAACTGAAAATCTGAAAGTGCAGTGCAAAAGTCACAGCAGTGCTCTCATTGATAGCAAATCCTTCACATGCAAGTAACAAAAGCAAAATAGCAAGATTCAAAAACCGAAACCAAAGGGCAGAACTCAGTGGGTGACTGTTCAGTTGGGTTTTAATGGGCATAAAGTTGTATACAACCCAAAAATATTCAGATTTTCGACAGAAACCACAAGTAAACATCCCTGTTCAGAGTTCCAAGTATCAGAAGTACCCAGAGCGATCACTCTAGCAGGTTAGAAATTTTATTTTTTTAAGTTTTTTTTTTTGGAATTAATTGATAGCATAGGATTTTCATTCTGCAGCAACTTCAAACCAACAGGAAATCAAACACGATCTTTTAACCAAGTTTCTGGGTAGAACTAAAGGTGCTATCCCTAGCATACAATTCGCAGTGTTAACATCTGTTTGAATTTCCTATTCAAATGTAAGAACAGGAGAGTATTCATGAGGAGTTTTAAAAGAGAGGACAGAAAGAAATGGTAATTTTTAAGGCAGATACATCGAATACAACCAGGAAATCAATGTGCTGACAGACCTGGACAGCAAGAAAGGTTCTATCCACGAAGAAACAAATGGAAACACACAATGGCTATTGTGGCTATATTTTAAAGAATTACAAGGAAAAATCAAGAATAATCAATCTCACATGGATAAAACATAAAACGATAGTGTGATACATGGTACTGTTACAACTTGCATTGGTTTTACAATATTACCTCCGGCGTTCACCCTTTGTCCAAACCCCCCCTCTAAATCCAACATCTTCAATGGGGAAAGACACCAAATTTGGACACCAACTTGCATTTACAATTTTCAAAGATGGCATCACTTGTTGCACCATTTCCCACTCCATTTCTAAATCTGAGAGAGATTCCAACATCAATCCCTCAATTTTCCATGCACTATTATTCTCTCCAAAAAAGGCTTCATGCATCCTAGCCAGATTTCCAGACGATATCCAGAGATATCTTAACATATGAAGTGAAATGGGATTGAACCAGGCAGGACTTGGCTTCCCCGGATAAAATTGGAGACAGAGCTCATGGAGCTCCGGTGGAGGGTAGAGTTTATCCAGTTTATCTACAAGACCACTACCATGGCCATGAAAGCAACTTACTGTTAGGAATTGAAGGTGTTGAAGGTTTACCAAAGCACTAACCTTACTATCTCCAATCTCATCATCCCAAACTAGGTGTAGACCAAGTTTCCTAAGTCGACTCAAATTTCTCAACTCTGCAATCCGACATCCTCCTAACTGGCTTGCTCTGGCAGGTCTAAATCCCAAAAGAACTTCAAGATTTGAAAGCCTTCCCAAGCCTTTAGGTAAGTATTCAAGTGAACCACAGTGACTAACATCTAAGACCCTGAGTTTCTTGAATTTTGTGAGATAAGGAGGCAATACTTTCAGATTTTGACTATAACTCAAGTTCAAAATCTCAAGGTTTTTAAGGTTCTCAAGTGAAGGTGGAAGTTGAGTCAAAGGATGGGTGTTGCTTAAGCTAAGGTATGTCAAGTGCTGAAGGAAACCAATATGAGATAATAGACTTGTGAGAGACATTTCCAAAATTGATTTGCGAAGATCTAAGACTCACAAGTATTTGCACTCACTGAACTTGTTTGCAATGCTTGATGATATCTTGTTCACTTCACCAGTCTTGGTCATGGACAACAATGCTCGTAACTTGTGATTGGCAGCAAGTTGCTTTGGATCCATTTTGGTGTCAATTCCAAAATGGTGGCAGCCTCTACCATTATCTTTAAAGAATGCATTATTTTCAGCCATTTTGATAACCAATTCACGAACCATATCATGAATCTTGCAGGTGAGGATAGTTCCATCGTAAGTCTTTTCAACAACTTCTACCAAACATCGATTTGTTAACCCTGAGAAACAATCTTCCCCAGCTTCAGTCGATGGTCTTCCACTTCTTAGCGGTACAAATCCCTCTCCAATCCACCAATGTACCAATTGCTCTTTTGTCACAACACAATCCTCTGGATATAGAGAGAAACTCAAGAAGCAAGACTTCAGGTATGGGGGGAGCTCATCATAACTCAATTGAAGTGAGGGCATTACCGTGTCATCATTTTCTCCTAATTCATCTCAAAAGTTGTCTGCAATTCGTCTCCACTCATGATAATGTGATTTATAGAGCAACATTCCTCCAATTGCTTTGATTGCCAAGGGAAGACCATTACATTTTTGCACAATCTCCTTACCAATCTTTTCTAGCTCAGGTTTTGTGCAATCACCTCCACTTGCTGCAAATGCTATCTTACAAAATAGCAACCAGCTATTATTGTCGTTGAGGATATTGGGCTGATGCATCCTGGCTTCACTCACTTCCATCTTTCTTAAGACTTCCACGAATCTTGTAGTGATGATAACACTACTTCCATTACCCTTGGGCAACCCTTCAGAGATTCTGCTCCACCAATTGCCAGCTAAACTCCATACATCATCCATCACAATCAAGTACCTCTTACCTAAAAGGTACTGGTTTATTTTCCTCAACAATTCACCTCGATCATCTCCTACACTTGCATCCCCCAAGGTTCTCAGCATACTTCTCATGATTTGTTCTTCATCAAATGATTGAGAAACAGATATCCACATTCTTCTCTCAAACCTGTCCTCTATTTCTCTATCATTGAAGACCATTTGAGCAATTGTGGTCTTACCTAATCCACCCATACCAACAATGCCAATTTTCAGTATGCTCACATCTACATTATAAAGCCAATCTTTAATCTTTTTCGTGTCATCCTCCAGCCCAACCACTTGGGATTGGTCATAGACAGGAGAGCTCCATCTAGGCATTTGGTCATTGCATGCATCTATTCTCCCCATATCATTAGAAATTGAAAGGCCAAGATAAGACATGATGCTTTGCTTAATGTCTGTGATTTTTTCATTAATTTTCCTCAGCCGCCTTCCAGTTTGATATTGAAAATGAAGATTTGGAGGATAGATACATGCTAAGCAGCCATTTGAAAATTGATTATCCTCCCTTGATTGAAGTTGGCAGTCTGCTAGTATATCTTCAGATTCATAAATAAGCTCACGCAATTTGGCCATGATCCCATGCAGAGTTTGATTCTTCCTCTTCTGTTTATCTGCATCTTTGAGGAAGCGTTGCATTAATTGCAGCTCATCCTGCAATTTCTCAAACTGGTCGCGGAATTCATTTACTACACGTCCTTCTTCTACAAGTGTTCAGTAGCCTTTCCAGAAACACAGTGACCACAGCATCTACCATGTCTTCTCCTTTTAAACAGACAAGAGAAAATCTTTAATCAAAATCAATTTTAGGCCAAAAGAAGAAAAAACCTTTAATCTCAATCAATGCCAGGGATAAATCAGGACTTCTACTTGAAGTATATAGTAAATGATAACTGTTTCGTAAACAATCAAGTACTGCCTTCAATTTTAGAGCTTCTGCATAAACCATAATGATTCTTAACAGAAAAGAGCGCTCACAAGTATAGAGATAGGAGGAGTTGACTTCTCAAGAACTAATTTTTTTATAACAATAGGAGCTCAAATGCAAATTAGATATGTTGAATTGAGCCATTTATATCAAGTGCAGATAATTTTTAGGACAGTTAATTTACCAAACAATCAGCCATAAGCTGGTACTAATCAGCATCACATTATAATAGCAACCCTGCATCAACACATAGAAACAGAAGTAACAATGCTAACATTTTGAATACAAACCCACCTTTTACATCCTAGGAACTCACATATTCAAACTAGAACAAGAAAGAAAAGTGCACTGCTTCCATCTACAGCAAGCAAGAAACCAGACACAGACCAAACTGGGAACAAGTTCACTTCTCAATGAAAGAAAAATAACAATAAAGGACAAATCTTTTGAATCAGGAAATCTGACACTAACAGTCGACATTTTTCTCTGTTAAAAATCTTTCCTACACAAATAATTACAGAAGAAGTTGCTGAAACAGATTACTTGCCCAGCTGCAGAAAAAGAAACAGAATAAAATTGACAGGGAAAGAGTCCATTATTTGAACAAGTTGAAAGAGAAAAGATTTAAAATTCCAAGAGATAGGACTTACAATAGGAAGCAGTAACAACTGTCTTGTAGGAATCTGAAAATCCAGAGCTAAACGAGTAGAGAAGGCAAAGAGGCACAAAAACAACAGCCCTAGAGCATCCTCTTATAAAATGATTCTTAAGACAAGGGTACTGAAGTAATATATGATATCAACGCCAATGTGAAAGGCCTTCTGGGTCAATTTAACAAGTATAAGCAAATTTTTGTTCCATGCAATTGCCTCGAACTCTCTTGCTACTCCATCAACAATTTCCATGACCACAAATTCTAGCCACTTGGTGGGTCCTATTTCCAAGCGGTTAAGCGAGAACACTTGAGTTTCCATTTCCTTCCATGTCAGTTTCAAACTTTCAAGCATTGTTGCTACTGGAGAAATCCCTCTACTCCTAAAGGTGGAGAGCATTGCATCTTGTGACAAGTAAAATCAGAAAGAATTGGGCATCAGAAAGATAAGGCCTCCTCATTATATACAAATCATGCCATCATTTCATGTGCTTTTAATGAAAGTTCCAATGAATTTTCATTTGAATTTATGTGCTTTTTGGTTAGTGGATCTGTTAGTTGTTTGATGCCTTCCCTTTTGACGTGCCAAAGGGGAGAAAAATGTGGTGATTGCATGCATAATATTTATTATTTTTAGGAGAATGACATGGTGTTTATGGTTGAATTAATGTGGATTGTGATATGCATGAATTTTAATCCTATATATATATATATGTACGTATGCATGTACATGTACATGTATATGTATAATTAACATGTATAATGGTACGTAGGGGAGCTTCAGATAGATATTGCTTGTGATACGGTAACGTAACTTCAATTATTATCTTTATATCTCTGTTTCTTTTGTGTGAGTAACTACTGACTACCACTTCAGCTATTTTGTCTATGTACACCAATCTTTCACTTCATGTAAAATAACACCTAAGCCCATATTTTTACAGCATTATGCTTACAAATTCTCCTTTCATTATTTCTCATAATCTTCTTGAAGCTTTAAACTTTAATTCACTATTTAATAAAATTAATTTTCCACCTTAAACTTTAATTAGTGTTAGCAGCTTTTTTTTGGCTGTTAATATATTTCTAAATTCATTTTATAAATATTATCTTTTTATTTCTTAGTTAATAAATTTCATGATATTAAAAAACACGTTCATAAGATGGATACATCCTTCATTGGCATTTAAGATTAACTTGGAATCCTACTTACCACATAGAGTACTTCGGCTAGTTTATTATTATAATGCATTGAACTTTAATCTACGTTTGATAATGTGTTTGGTGCAGTTTGTAAAAAAATAAATTATATAAAAAAATATTTATTCTATATTGGAAAGAAATACTATCTCTTAAATATTTATAAGTATGAATTTTTATTATATAGTAAATTAAGTGAAAATCATATCAATAAGAGGACTTTTTAATATTATTATATGGATATTTATAATATTAAAAAATAACAAGATGGCATTTAGGTACTCGCAACTTAATTTGTCAGTGAAATTAATTTTTTTATAATTAATTTTAATATTCGTGACTATTGGTGTGTAACATATTTTCTTCTCTATCTTTTTTTTTAAAAAAAATTCTTTTAGAGGTATAAAAATGATTTAGTTGTATTATAGAGATGTATTACCTCCATGGAGAACAAATAAATATTTTAAAAATATTGTTTTAACAACTCTACGCCATCGTTTTATTTATTTCTATTTTTAACAGTTTATTTACATGATGTGCCAACAATTCTCCCATGGTCCCTGTAGACCAAGATGATCCAATTGATGAAGTCAGTTTACGAGCTCTTAATTTTTTGGCAATTTCATAAAGGGACATGGAATATTTATGTCATTTATACTGCATTCTAATTTGATACTTTATTATTTTCTTATTTTGATTGGCATCTTGTTCAACTTTATTTTCTTGAAAAAGATCTAAAAAGTATCAAATATATGTCCTTTCATCCAGCGGATGGAACTGGTATCCAAGTCCACTAGACAACTATTTGATCCGAACAAAATGAGCAGGTCTTTAAGGTGAAAAGGCTATTTTGGTTAGTATTTGGATAATATTAAAAAATAAATAACTATTCACAATTACCATTAGGTTATGATTTTTGTACAATTCAATCCATATAAAATTCATAACACACCGTAAGTAATGGTAAAATTATAATTACATATAAGCCCAGATTTTTCCTAGTGTTGCAAAAATTTATTTGCTTGTATTATGAATGAATGTATGTCTTGAAAAATATTTATTTTCATTATTTTTTAACTTGTTTAATTATTGTTAGTGATATGTTTATATGTTAATAATTTTTTGTCCATACATGTTATTAAAATTATTTATTCTAGCATATGTTAATAATGTTTTTGTCTATAGATATTCATATACCTAGATAAAATCTTATAGAAAGAATTCATATAGACACTTTAACAGAGTTCACTTATTTTGAAAAATAAAAGCATTTTATAAATAATTTTTTCTGAAATAATGCTAAAAAAAATTTTATGAATAAAATATAATTTTTTTGTAAGAATTGAACCATATGCAAAGAAACTTTTTTTTTAAGGTCATTTTTTACAAAAACTTATTTTCTCATGAAATCAAAGCTATTACAACAGGCTTAAAGGAGTGTTTGTCAAATACACCCTTAAGCCAAAAAAACCCTTTGATAAAAATATTGTCAATCAAATAGGATCTTAACTTTTAACTCAACTAAGTTGACCTAAAAGTTTTAGTTTAATTATAAACTAAACCAAAATTTACTAGTTTGACTCACAAAACAAACCAAAACCTAAACTAGAATCCAAAATAAAATCAAACTTAACTCAATTTTTTTTTTCAAAATAGATTAAAACCCAAAAACTAAATAACATTCAATATGAACCCAACAATGTAAGTTTCAAATCAAACTAGATATGGACAAACTAATGATAGAAACATGTTGGAAATCATGCAAGAATCAATAATTTAGCATTCATGCATTTCAATTATCACTCAAAAACCATAATTTTTTCAAAATAGGTTTTGAATCAAAGCTAAAACTTTATAATTAAAACCTATTGAAAACATGCTATTGATGTAAGTAAAACCTAAATTATTAACTAATAAAGTCTCTTGAAGGATTATGTACAAAGAATTGAACCAAAACAAATCCAAATCATGAAGTTAAGGCAATGTTCTTTCTAATAATACAAAAAATACCGTCTTAGAATCTAAAAAATGCCCAGATATAGAACCAACCATTGTCAAATCCAAAACTAGCATTTTAGGTCTTTAAAATATGCTTTTTAAGTTGCAACAAACCACATTATTATAATCAAGCATATTTGAATGAAAAGAACCAATAAACCACATCAAACACCTAGATTATACAAGATGTTCCAAATCTAAAAATTATCAACTTAAAATAGCCTATATGTTTATACAATATAAATTTAAAATTATTTCTTATAGGCTCATTTTGATCATGAATAGACCTAACAAATCTAGGATAAATATCATTTTTTCAACATGCATTTCTCAAGTTAAATTAAAACAATATATATATATATATAAACAATTTAAATAGAAGACTTTTATCACATCTAAAACATAAAAAAAAAATTTCAAAAAATATAATCAAATTATCATAATAACAAAAGGAGTAACTAAGCATTACTTGCCAAGCATTCTAAATCTCATCTCCATGCTTGTAAACATAAATACAAACCAAATAATAAAAAAAAATACACTTAAGCAGGCCATATGGACTCTATTTTTAGGCTAAAAAGTATATTTTTAAGCCTTTAAAGTAGCTGCTACCTTTTTTTTCTTTCCTTGTAAAGTATTAATTTTGCAAGCTTGCTGCCCTTTGAAAGTTAAAATTATCGTGCTAGGCTCTTAAACCTTCACGCTTAAAGTTCATTTATCAACCTTTTCTCCCTTTTCTTCCCCTCTTTTCTTCGATTTTCCAGGAGATATTTATAGAGTTTTGCTAAGGTTTATGATGAGTTCAAATATAAATTGGTGAAATTTAGCTCTTTGATCAAAATGAAAGGATTCTAGAGTAAGTTTTATAATTTTAAGCTTTGTAGATATACTGGTTTTTCAATAATAGTTTTGCAACAAATTTAGTTTTTGGAGGTTTTGGTGGTTTTTCCAAACATGAAAACCAAAAAGCTTATTTATAACCTTTTGATCTTGAGATAAATATGTTCAACACTTGATAAGAACCTAATAAGAAGGCTTGAAATGTAAACACACACAAAATATTAGTGTTGTATCATAACCATCGAAGATTGAGTTTACTTTTGAGCCTTCATCAAAGCAACTTTGACATCATCATTATTGAAAATCATTTGATCTTGGTAGGGAAAGTACACATCTTTTATTTAGATCTAACCTTATTGAATTTGAAGGTTTGTAGTTCTATGTTCATTAATCTAAAACTGTCAACCCAATTAGTTCAGAATCTAAAAATACAATGATAGTTGATTAGAAACAAGATGCTATTGAGTTCGTTGAAGAAAATAAAATGTAAACGTTAGATGACAATAGTTGATCTTTGCAAATGAAGTGTTTTTAGTTGAATGGTGGTGGGTACAGGTTTAGAGATAGCCGAAAACATGACTTTCATTTGCCTAAAAGTGATACTTAATTTAGCTTCTAATTTGATCAATTTCAACCCCTACAATCATACATTTTCTTTTAAAAGTTTGTTTTTTAGTTTTAGATTTCTTCAATCAAGTCTTTAATTGTCCATCAGACTTAAATATTTATACAATTAAGCTCATGATTTAACCAAATCAACTCTTTAAAATTACAAATCAACCTTTAGACTTTAATTTCTTCCAATTAAAGCCTAAATTGACTTTAAATATTTTTTTTGCAATTAAGTCCTTAATAAAATTAATCAAGCCTTTCAAAATTCTCATTGAAACCTTCCTTATCCAAATTTACATTTCTTTACCCTAAATAAAAATATTTTCACTAAATAAGTTATTTGTCAATCAAAATTGGTTTGTTAATTTTATCAATCATATACATTTTGGTTCTTAAACTTTTTTCACTTGTCATTTTAGTTTTTTACTATTAATTTGGGCAATCTTCTACACTTTCTTCATGTATATCCTCTTGTTTTTTAGATTTTATTTTTATTTTTTTTCTTGATATTTTATATGGTAAAAAGTAGATAACAACAATATAAATCTTAATATAAGAATGTATTTTAATCAGGTTTACAAACTTAAGTTAGAGGAGGAAGAACAATTAATGAAAACAAAGAAAGAGAAGAGAGCAAATGGTTTCTCTCTTTTGTTTAAAAATAAAAGAGAAGGAATTAATACAAATTAATTATAATTACAATTAAATTTTTTAATTTTAAAAAAAAGTTAAAGGTAATTATGCAGAACCCAAGCATGTTTTAACATCAAGCTTCCATTGTCTAGTTCCTCTTTATTCTAAAAACTTCGGTGTGCTATGGCCATAATAATATTTCTATATAATAATATTTTTTTTATTAATGTTAGTTTCGAGATGTATATTTTAATTCATTTTAGGAGTTTTAAAATTAACAATTATATAAGTCTCTAATAATTTTAAAATTGATAATTTATAAATAATAAATTTATATCCTAATTAATTAAGCTATTTTTACTTGTTGGAAAAGAAACTGCAAAAATCACTTCTAATTATAACATTGATAAACAAAGTTTTTTATTTTATCTTTCTGGTTTCCTTTTTGTGTCTGTTGGTGGAGCGTTTTGTTTCCCTTGAACGAGACAACACTAAGAGAGAGGGAGGAGATCGATTGCTTGCAGTTAAATTACCAGATTTACTGTTTGTATAAATAGCGAAACATTTTAACTGATATTGTTGTGATTCATTTACCACATTTACCATAGACACGCGCGGCTTCATAAAATGCCGCGCGTTCGGGAGCTTATTACAACATTTAATTTTTGAAGATGACCTGTCGTCTTTAACTTTTTTTTTTTTTGTTTCAAACAAATTAAATCAGGGCCAGGCACACGAGCTCTTGGCTTCTAGGCGCGCGCGCGTTTGGGGTCGAGTGCTATTCTGGCCCTTCTCCCTTTCTTTTTTAAAGTTTTTCCCTTGTTTTTTACCATCCAATAAAATTTTACTAGATTCATTTATTCTAAATATTATTATCAATTTTTATTTTAATTTTAGTAAAAAATTTTATCATCATGTGTGTAATATGAAAATAATAATAGTAAATTATTCATGAGAATTTAATTTAAATCAATGTTTTATTATTAAAAAATTTTAAATGTATTTTGAACATAAATTTATAAATATGAAATTTCTAGATTTCAATGGAAATACTATTTTGATATTTTTTTAACTTAATTTAAAAATTATCAAATATTTTCTTTTTAATATAAATAATGATTTCAACTAAAAATATAGCATTAATTAAGACAAATAAGAAATATATTAATATAAAATTTTATCTTTATCAAAAAAATTTAAAAATAATTGTGTTATGAGGGTTAATGATAATATAAAATAATTCCATGAAATCTATATATTTTTCTAAATTTAAAGAAACTTAGTTTCCTCACTTCCTACCTAGCATAAACATATTTGTTTTTACTTTAAATTAATATTTTTAGATTATTTTGATATATTGATACTAAAAATAATTTTTCAAAATAAAAAAAATTATTATTTTAATGTGTTTTAAAATAAAATATATTTTAAAAAATAATTATTAATATATTTTTAAACACCTTCGACCCAACAATAACTATTCACAAGTGAGTTTTATGAAAAATAAACTAGTAATACATAATTACATTTCAAAACTTGATTTTATAAAAGCTAAAGTAACATGTTTTTTATTTATAAATTTTTTTTTCATTTATTTTGCATATAAAAATCCATTTTATATCAGTTTTAACTATATATATATATATATAGATTTTAAACATATTTTTTAAAAATCACAAAATTTATTAAAAGCACAAGCAGAAGCTTCTACATTAACAAACAATCAAACAGCCCTTTTAGTTATTGGGATCAAACTTTGAAACAGGATTACCATTTGTACTAGTAGTTTTTTAGGCTACAAAGCAATAAAAGTTTCTGTTATAGTTTCGGAGTGGGAATTTCCTTCAGCCTGAAACATTCATCAACCTAGCCGATAGCATCTTCTCTTGCAATAACAGATTAGGAACATCTTCTCTTGTTGGTCTTCCTTCCGCTATTAATTCTAACAGAAACTCTACGCTTGTTCTCAACTTTCTGCCTTTTTGCTTCTTGAATCCCAACCTTTTTGGCACCTTCATCGAAGAGTTCATCGCCTTCCAGTTTCTTCCTCTTCAGTAGTTTCACAACCCCTTCAAGAGCAATATTAGAATCTTCACTCTTCATTAGCTCCTCAGCCAATTGTGCAGGGGTGACCTCTGTAGTTTTAATCAGGTCCTCGATTTCTCCAAAGAGTGCATGATAACCATTAATTCCCAGGTAATTGGAGGCCAGCACTCTAAACCCATGAGTTGTGCAGTAGGACATGTGAATGTGCATGTCCATGCGTCCCGGACGCAACAGAGCAGGGTCTAGCCTATCTTTATGGTTGGTGGTAAATATGATGATTCTTTCATCCCCGCAACTAGACCATAATCCATCTATGAAGTTAAGTAAGCCGGACAGTGTCAACTGTATAAAACACAGATAATTAGATTAGGATTGAACCACCACCGTTATCAACAAAGAGATGGTTTACCGCACCAATATTAATTGATGATTATCCAAGTGAATTTGATCGATTGCTCATTTCAATGTAGTATAGAGATCTAAAATGTAGCGTCGACAGTGCTAGTCTCTGAATCTTTCTGTTTTAGTTTAGAGCAAGGTCTGCTCCAGAGTAATGAAATGGGTGTATGCTGGACTTGGAAAGCTTTCTCACTGTCATTACTCGGTAATCTTTGGAAGCTTTAGTTGCTACTTTTAAATCTCTCTCGCTTGGAAAGAAATGGAGTTCATGGATAATACTGTCGAACAAAATAATATTGTCTTTAAAAAAAAATAATTCATGGTGCTAAGAGAAACGCATGCATATACAAGACTGATCAAGACTTGTGCCAGCACCCTAGTGACATACGAGAGAGGAGAGAATCTTAAGCCAATTGCAGAGTCCATTGCGTGCTTGGCTTAACAATTATAATATGCCAATCCATCTTTTCCTACATGTTTTGTCATGATGACCATCTAAAATGCTTTTCAGTGGATGCATGTTTTGGACGTGTAATGCAATAATGCAGAGACTTGACCGGAAAAGGTTAAATATATGTAGGGCGAGTTCTTGGCAAATACAAAGGCCTTTCTATGTCAGCCATCAATCATCAAAATGACTTTACCCATCCACTGATAATAAAAAGAGAGTTTCCCACATGAGAAAAAAGTGGATCTACCAGGATTTTTGATAGCGATGGTTCTAGTAGAAGAGATGAGGGCCTGTGGGTGACTATGCGGATACATTTCATTTAGCGCATAATATAATTTGTCCCTATCATCGTTCGGACACTCCAAGTTTTTCCACCGTAAGCAAAATACTAATCGAATCTTCGGGAGTAAGAAATCTAACATCTGTTTTTGTAGTGCAGGAGCTGATGGTGGAAGGATGATCAACTGATCTTTGGGGAGGTGGTAGTAGTGGGCCCGTAATGTTTGGGCAGTGGTGGGCTTGGGGAAAAATGAGCAAAACAATTAACTTACTGGTCGGTAAAAAGAGAGAAACTAACAGTGAATAATATGCCTAGCTACCTAACAATCGTCGAAAATCAAGTAAAAAAACAAATAAAATCTAACAGCAGCATTTGTTACCTGCACGTCGTGCTTTTTTCGACCATCTCCATCTTTAGAAACCTGTCTTCGATCAGGCAAATCCAGACTACAATCTATATCTTCAATCACAAGTATCGATCTATTCCCAGTTGCCAGGAATAATCTTCTCAGGTCAGAATCCCGCATTATATTTGCAAGCTGCAAATCATACACATCAAACTTTAAGTGATTAGCCATGGCAGCAACCAAGCTAGATTTGCCAGTCCCTGGTGGCCCGTATAGTAAGTACCCACGTTTCCAAGCCCTCCCTACTCTCTTATAAAAATCCTTTCTCTTAACAAATCTATTCAAATCCTCTATAACAATATTTTTCAGGTCTGGCTCCATAGCCAAAGTCTCAAATGTTGCTGGATGTTCAAGATTTATGGACTCCCATTTGATTCCTCCATAGCCTGGTGAATTGTTAAGAGTGTGCATCTTCAAGACTCTTACTTCTTCTTTTGTGGATTTTGCCTTTTCAAGAACATAAGGGATGTAAGACCCCAGTATTGTCTCCTTATGATCCCTGTGGAAGCTTAGCTCGAACCATCGTTTCTCAACATTCCTTGGTCGAAAGGGATTGTGGGAGTCATTGTTTTCAGCCTCTGCAAATACTAATCTCCACTGAAGCTCAACCCCTTCATAATTATCAACGATTTTCTCACCCTTTTCAAGCTTGATCGTCAAATTCTTCTCTGTTGGGGTTTTGCTAATTTTGAGCCTTTTTGTATTGGGACTAACCTTAGTGCACAAGTAAGTCTCGGATGCATCATAGACTTGGTTTCGAGCAATTCCTGTGGATTCTTCAATGACTAGGGTAAGAATAGGAGATTGAGGCTTAAAGAAGTAACGAAGAGTCGATAAAAGGTAGCTTCTGACACTGTGGGGTATGAGATGGTTTAGTTGATTGGCGATGGATTGAGCCATCATTATTGAACCAGCCATGGAGGCATAGGCAGCAAAGAATGATGAGGAAGAAGGAAATTCTTTGCCAGAAAACATGATCGCAAACTTGGATTTGGGAACGAGGATAGACCACTTGAAGCTAAAGAAGAGATATATCCTCGGAAAAGACACCCTTTTCAATGCTCAAGATGGGATAAAAGCGGTGCGAGTGGAAATTACCGTGTACAATTAAAAAACTTGAAAAACATCACGTAGCTTCACTATTTATTATTATTATTTTTTCAATTCAACCCCTTCTCTTTTTATTTTTATTTTCTTTTTTTTATCATAATTTTTTTTTAAATAATCATTAAAATTAGCCTTGGATGGACTAAATCAACTAAATTATGTAACTTCATTGTTCATGTATAGTAAAGCTTTCTTCTTCTTCTTTTTCTTTTTTTTTTCTTTTTAATTCAGTCTTTTATTTTTAAAAAAAAATTATTCTTAAATTTTATTTTCACAATTGTCAAGTCAACAAGATCATATCAAAATAACTTTTATATTATTTAATTTTAAATTCAGGTTAAATAAAGAGTTATGTCAAAAGATTTATTTTTTATTAATTTCAATTCTTTTATCAATTTTATCCTTATAATTTTTATCAATTAAAAAAAGGATAAAAAATAACCTGAGTTAACTCAGGTTAACCTATCAAATCAGCTGCCTGGATCATGAAACCGCGATAACCCAATAAAAAATAAATTAAAATAAATAATAAAATTCAATTCTCAATCAACTCAATGTTGAAAAATAAATTTTAAAAAAATCAATTAAGAAAATGACACAAAAAACAACTCAAGTGAACTTAAGTTAACTTGTCAAATTCATAACCCTGGTTATGAAGCAATGATAATCTCGTAGAAAATAAATTAAAATAAATTATAAAATTTAATTCTCAATAAATACAATGTTGAAAAATAAATTTAAAAAGAAAAAAATTAATTAGAAAAATGAGAAAAAATCTCAAATCAATTAAGTTAATTAGTCAAACATGCGGTTCATGTCATGAGATTGAGATAATCTTATAAAAAATTAAAACAAATTATGAAGTTAAATCTTCAAAAAACACTTAATGCTAAATAATGCAATTAAAATTGAAAAATCTATTAAAAATGACAAAAAAATAATTGTAATAAACTCGAGTTAATTGACCAAACTCATCAAACTTACAGTCCGAGTCATAAAACTAGAATAATTTTATAAAAATCAAATTAAAAAAATTAAATTTAATTTCAAATAAATCTAAAATTGAAAAATGAACTTAAAATAAAAAAAAAACTATTACAATAAATAACATTTCAAATGAAGAAGTACAATAAAATCCTATCCTTTTCTAGTTTTTTTCTAGTTAGGTATTAGTTATTTATTTTTTCTTAAAAAAAAAAACCCTTAGAGATGGTAAGAGTTTTGCTTTGAATATTGCTTTAGTGGTCACTCTCGTCATCACCTAGGGTCCATCACATAAAATATGAACCCTATCATGATGCATGATCATTCTACTCATCTAGTTCTGCTCCCTAAATTATTTGTCGCTATGAAAAACCTTATGATTTATAGTTTGTTTTTGTCATTGATTTTCCGAAAAGACCACTTATTCTCATAGTGATGTAGGGAGTCTTTGTTCCTAAACAAGAAAATTATATCTTCCAAATTTCTAGCTAATAATATGCCTACAGAGCCTCGCCCACATACAGTAGGAGTCCAGCATCAAATGGAGGTCCCTGCTCACTTTTTTTTTTTTTTTTTTGCCCCCTGTGCTTACTGATTTCAACGGTAGAAATTAGTCTCTGCGAAGCATAACTTTCGCAAGAAGTTTCCGTCAGTCCTCCATGATTATTGCTGCACCTTCCCCCCCAAGAGGGTTGCGTTTCAAGCTGTGTTTGGACTTTTTACCGGGGGTAGGTCAAAAAGGAGGTTCAAGATTCCACGCTGCGCTCCATTATGAGCTAGTACTGGGTTCAGTACTCATGCTGGGTGGAAAGTTAAAAATAATAGTACTTTTTTTTAATTTCTTTTTAAAGGAGTGTCATATAAAATAAAATGCTATTTTATCATATTTGTTACGGAAACAATACTCTTATGTATCTTATATAAAATATTAAAATAATATTCATCGTAATGTAATATTTGGATATATAATTTATTTTTTATAAAATTATTTTGATTTTATAAACTGTATTAGAAGTTTTGTGAATTCACTTACATTAACTTAAGTTATTTTTTAATTGATTTTTTAATATTAAATTAATAAAAAATTATTTAATTTATATTTAACCTTCATATTAAATTATTAAAATAATTTTGTATTAAATATACTAAAATATAAATAAATGTTTTTTACCATTAAAGTACACATTGAAAAAACAAAAACTATATCTGCACTGTAAAAATTATGTTGCCAATGTAACAGAACCTACTATTGGAGATACTTTTAGACAGCTCTGAAGGAAACTTCAATTATTTTGTTTAGATCCCTTCACGTTTCTTTCAAGACCGGCATTGTCGATCTGCAGTGGCAGTGAAGATCAATCATATACATGTCAAGACAAATATGCTATGCAGACAGTACTAACATTGATTATATCCTATCTACAACTAAACTTTATTTTGAATACCAACAAATTAAAAGATACTAAAAAATATAGTGATTTCATTGTAGTACAAAATAATATTTATTTTTTTATAAATAAATGTGAATTAGAATAATAATATTTTTAGTTTTTATTTTAATATTTAAACTTTTATTTTTTACAATTCAACTCTTTTGAAGTCAAATTAACACTCAATTACATGTTTTTTAGGAGTACGTGTTGAATTACATGCTAGATGAGTAAAGTAAATATCAAAAGTAACATAAATAATAACTTTGAAAGTTATTTAAAAAGTATATTTAGTAATTTATTTTTCTTTTTTTTCATTAGAAGGCTAGTCCTTTTAATTTTTAAAAAATAAATTTTAGTACAAAACCTCATTATAATCATTTTTAATCCTTTTTTTAGAAAAAGAATGAATAGTCGTTTGATTCCAGAAAAAATAAAAGAAAATTCTTTGTCGATGATAATTGCAGCCACCAAACAAGTTAAAATTAGTATCAATAAGTTTTTTCTAGACGAGGGGAGCCTCATGGTCCTAAAAAACTCTATCCAAGTCAAGGATGAAATATTTTTTCCAGTTTGATTTCATGGTTTGGACCTTTTATTGGGTTTATTAGGTTAATAGATTAGTTTTTTGGTGTTCTAGGTGTGTTTTATAATTGAAATAGGTTGAAAATTAAAGTTTGTGGGGTAAAATCTTCATTTGCCACAGTGGATGACATGTCATTTGTCACAATGGACAAATGTCATCTGTTTATTATTTTTTGAAAAAAATAATAAATGAACAAGATATCATCCATCCCTTTAAATAAAAAAAATATTAATAGGCCTAGACATGCATGCATGGGCTTCAAGGCCCACGCATCTAGGATTTTTTTTATTAATATTTTTTTATCTAAATATTATCTTTTTTATGTCTTTAACTTTTTTAAAACATAAAAAAGATATTATATTAAATAAGAATTAATTTTAGTTATATTGGGTGTCCTTAATTTTTTATAAGGTTAATATGCTTCATTTGTATTTTTTCATATATATTAAATTTATTTTTAAAAATAAAAAATGTTTATTTTTATTATTACTTTTGTGTGTGCAACCTTACATAGTATTGCTATTATATCTAGAAGTTCCTATTCTTTTTTTTTTATTCAAGTGACTATTAAGAAAATGGATGAAACTGTGTTTTTTAAAAAATTTAATTTTTTAATTATGTTATATATATTGTTTTGATGTGCTAATATCAAAATAGTTAGGTTTTATTACAAAGTTAAATTATAACTAATTTAATATTAAAAAAATCCTAGATATAATAAAAAAAAACTATTCTAGAGAGTCTCAACCACTTCAATTCATCATGTTTAAAAATATGATCGTAATTATTTTTTAAAGTATTTTTTATATTAAAATATATTAAAATAATATTTTTTTTAAATTAGCATATCAAAATGATCTAAAATATATAAAAATAATTAATTTTAAAAAATTATTTTTTAAAAAACATAATTTGCATCATGTTTCCAAACATTCGTAGGACACTAATGGATTTTGAAATGGCATGCACTATTTATATAAGATAATAATATTTTTTATTTTAGTTTTTAAATTTTTTTTCACAATTAAGCTATTTTAAAATCAAATTAATACTCAATTATATGTTTTTTTAAGAGGTAGTTTTAAATGCATGAAAGATGACTAAAATGAAAATTACAGGTAACATAAGTGATAACTTTACAAGTTGTTTAGAAAGTATATTTTAGTCATTTATCCTTCTTTTTTTTTTTTGCTATTAGTATGCTGATCCTTTTAATTTTAGAAAAATAAATTTTGGTATCAAATCTCATTGTAATTATTTTTAATTTTTTTTTATGGGAGGAGAGTGAGGAGTCATTTGATTCTGGCTAAGAGATAAAAAGCTCTTTGTCGGTGATAATTGGGGTCTTATCACAATAGTTGAAATTTGGATTGGCAGACGATATATCATTTGCCATAATAGATGACATGCCATCTGCAATAATAGACAAATGTCATCTGCTTATTATTATTATTATTTTTAAATAGGGGTGGACAACGTATCATCCATCCATTTTAAAAAAAATCATTTGTCCATTTAAAAAAAATATTAATAGGCCTAAATGTGCAAGCATGGGCTTAAGGCTCATGTGTCTGGGGTTTTTCCTTCTTGATATTTTTTTTTGCAAATAATATTTTTTTATGATTTTATTTAAAAAAAAATTAAAAGGGATATTACTTTAAACAAGGATTAATTTTAGTTATATTGAGTGTCTTTAATTTTTGATGAGGTTAATATGATTCATTTGTATTTTTTTTATATAGATTAAATTTATTTTTAAAAATTAAAATTATTTACTTTTTTTTTGTGTGCAACCATACATAGTATTGTTTTCCTTTTATTTTACTCAACAAATTTTATATGCCCGTTGATTTTCATTTCAAATTGATTTTAATAATAAATTCATTAAACATAGTTGATAAATGACTTGTGTCACAAGTTAAATATGTTGATCTATATTTTATCTTTTATTTTATCTTGTTTTGTTTATATTTATCATTAAGTTTTTTATCGAGTTATCCTAATCCTATAATTTAGGATGTATGATAAACACGTAACATGGATGTATCTCATGTCTAAGCCATGAATTTCACATGACAACCTAACTTTGTTGATAATAATGTTTTTTATTTTTTTGTCTTATTTTTTTTTATTTTAATATCAAATTAATCAAAATTTAACTTCGTTATCAAATTTCTTTTATTTTTTTAGAAACATAATTGTTTTTTTTCCTCAAGTTAAAACTTATATTTTTTTTCGGTTATGATTGCAGCCACTAAACAAGTTAAAATTAATGTCAATAAGTTTCACTAGGTGAGGGGAGTCTAATGGTCCTAAAAAACTAGATCTAAGACAAGGATGAAATTTTTTTTCTAGTTTGATTTTGTGGTTTGTACCTTTTTTGGGTTTATTAGGTTAATAGATTGATGTTCTAAAGATGCTTTATAATTAAAATAGATTGAAAATTAAGGTTTTTTAGACCTAAATTTTCAATCATTATCATGGTGGTTGAAATTTAATCTCGTAGATGATAAATCATTTACCATAGTGGATAACATGCCATCTGCCATAACAGAAAAATACCATCCACTTATTATTATTTTTTTAGATAGGGATGTAATAATATGTCATCTTTTTTTTTAAATAAATAAATATAAATAGGCTAGATGTGTAGGCGTGGGCTTTAAGGCACACGTGTCTAGGATTTTTCTTTTTTGTCCCTCCAAATAATACCTTTTTGTATATTTTTAATTTTTTTTAAAACATAAAAGGTATTATTTTAACAAGGATTAATTTTAGTTATATTGGGTCTCTTTAATTTTTGATAAGGTTAATATGTTTCATTTGTATTTTTTTATATAGATTAAATTTATTTTAAAAAATTAAAAAAATTTACTTTTATTATTTTTTGTGTGTGCAACCTTACACATTATTGTTTCTTTTTATTTTACTCAATAAATTTTATGTGTCTATTAAATTTTATTTCAAATTGATTTTAATAATAAATTCATTAAATATAAAAGATAAATGACTTGTGTCGCACATTTAAATACATTGATCTATATTTTATCTCGTATTCTTTCTAGTTTTGTTTATATTTATTATTAATTTTTTTATTGAGTTATTTTAATCTTATAATTTAAGATGCATGATAAACACATAATGTGAATATATCTCGTGTTTAAGCTATAGATTTTAAATGATAACCTTAACTTCGCTAAGGATAATATTTTATTTATTTATTGTTGTTATGTTATTTTTTTATTTTAAAATTTAATTTAATTATCAAATTTCTTTTATTTCATTAAAAACATAATTGTTTTCTTTTTTTTCCCCTCAAGTTACAAAAATATATTTTCAATCTTTATGGATACAACAGTTTAAGCAATTATAAAATCATGAATAGTGAAGATCTCCCTTTTAAGATCTTTTAAGCTAAAGTCTGTCATTGTCATCAGACCACGAAGAAATTACATTGAATGCCTTTGACAAGGAACCCTGGTTCGCGTTACCTTTCGGCTGAGAAAGGAGGCATCCTCGTCACCCTCGGCAAAGGGTCATTCATGGTCAAGCACGTACATTATATTATACATACAACTACATGGTATTGGAAAATCACTGTTTCCCACACTTAAATACACTGTGGATTTCATGCATTTCTCTTTTTTTTTTCCACTTTTTTTTCGCACTTTTTCACCCCCCTTTTCTTTTTTCTTTTTTTCAAAATTACTTTCCATTTTTTTTCCAACTTTCCTCTCTTTTTTTTCATTTATTTTTTTAATTTTTTTAAATATTAAAATGGTTAAAAAATTTTCTTTATAATTTTTTTTAAATACTGTGGATTGTTGTGGTGTTTTTTGAATATTATTTTTCTGCATGGTTTTTTTTTGTTATTTTTGTTATTTTATTTTTTAATATTAAGCTGATTAAAAATTACAGTTACAATATGTGAGGAAAGTGTTGTAACTTTCCTCACAAATTACCGTAGATTGTTACAATATTTTTTTTATATAATTTTTTATTTAGTTATATTTTTTTTTAAAATTGTCTTGCTTAATTTTATTTTTTAAATATTAAGCTGATAAAAAATTATAATTATAAGTAAATATAGATTTTTCCTCATAAAATACCATGGGTTAATATAGTTTTTTCTCACATGATTTTTATTTTATTTTTATCAATTTTTTTTAATATTAAGTTAGTTAGAATTTAACTTTATAATAAATTTTAATCATTTTAATATCAGCAT
Source organism: Populus ilicifolia (assembly GCA_015708895.1). Classification (NCBI taxonomy): domain Eukaryota; kingdom Viridiplantae; phylum Streptophyta; class Magnoliopsida; order Malpighiales; family Salicaceae; genus Populus; species Populus ilicifolia. The sequence continues at coordinate 1,092,139 of SRLM01000457.1, forward strand.
ATTACAACATAAAAAAAAAAATAAAATACAATTAAAAAAGTTAAATTTTTTAAAAAACACAATTTCATTCACTTTCTTAAATAATCACTTGAATAAAAAAAAAGAAAATAGAAAATTCTAGATAAACTAGTCCCTAACCAAAATCTTAAGATCAGTGTAAGGTTTTATCTCTACTTTCATCATTTAATTCTTTGTGATCACGAAAATATCAAGGGCGACAACATTAATTAACAGTAGCTATAAAACTATTTTAGTGTGGTTGATCTACATGAAAAATTTTGCATCCAATATATTGAAATGGAACTCTATGATTTTTAACCACAAGAAATTACCAAAATTTATATTTTAAGCTGGAACATGTTGTCAAATATAATACATAGCAATGGAAATAAACGTTTCTTGGAAATTTGATATTTTATTATTTTTTAATAAGTAAAAAAGAAAAAAGAAAAAGAAAAAGAAAAAGGATGCATGTGACATTCATAATATATGTGGATCTCGCACCCCTCTGTATACAGATAATGTCTGGAAACATGATATAAATTATATTTTGTTTTTTAAATTAATTTTTTTATAAAAAATTAATTCATTTTATATATTTTACATCATTTTGATATACTAATTTTAAAAATAATTTAAAATAATAATAATAAAAATATATTTTTAATATAAAAATACTTTAAAAAATAAATGCAATTATATTTCTAAACGTGAAGAATTGAAGTGGATGAGATTCTCTAGAACAGTTTTTTGTTAATATGCAAGTAGTGCAGACCTTAACTTTCTGCCTGGGAAACCCTCCACCGTAGGTCGAAGTGAAGCCCGTTGTTTATTGTAATTTTTTTTTTTTTTTATTGTAAATATTTTCATTTTTATGTACTTTTTGAGAGCGCAAGGGCCATACCCCCTCTTTATTTAATGTTGGGGGGTGGGGGGCATGCCTTTAAAGTTAGAACAGGATTGGCACGTTCCAAATAGTTCAAAGGCGTGTCTTTCATAAGAAAGAGGATTATTGTTTATTTTTATGTTTTAAAAATATTTTAATTTGTTTTTTTATTTTAAATTAATATATTTTTACTTTTTTTAAATGGGCTGATATTAATTTTTTTTTAAAATAAAAATATTATTTTAAAATAATTTATATTTTAAAAAATAACTTTAATCATATTCTCATTCCACTAGCTTTCATGTAGGAAAGGATGAAACATCTTTTAATATCAATATTCAAGTGGGATATTCACTTTCAAAAGGCAACTCTGATCTGACAGGGAAAGGGAAGCCAAGCCCCAGCGAAAAGAAAAAAAGAAAAAGTCTAACAGCAAATCCAGCCGAGCCTATCAACCAACTAGGCCTAACCGAGTTTGGGTGGCAGCAGTCCTAATCAGGCCTGCCTTCTAGCCAAGCCCAACCATCTTAGTTGGTGGCTTGGCTAGGCTCGGGTCATATAGGCAAAATACCTGCACAACCTGCACGTCTGCTTGAGTTTTCAAGTTACAGAACCAGTCAATTTTAGGCGCCATGTGCAAGCCACCCTACTTCAGTTATTATTATCGTATTATTCTTTGATGGGAGTGCCATAATTGGCAGTAATGAGCATGGGCATCTATCTCCATCCTTTACATCACATGTTACTTTTACGGTGATCGACAATACAGGAAATAAACTAACGTTCTAAAAGATACACAACATTATTCTAGGTAGGTTTGCTACCCTGCCCTAACAACAACAGGTTAGCCCCCATGTTCTGGTAGATTTACACCCTAATCTTTATTATACTTTGTTCTAAAATAATAATGATACTGAAAATAAATATAATTTAATAAGTTAACACATTCCATGTTATAATGTTTAAATTAAAATATTTTTAATAAAAAAATAATAATTACATTGAAAAATTATTAACTAAAATCTTATGTCAGACCATATAGAAGATTATGACATGTTGCTAAACAATAAAATTGATCTTTAAATATAAATCAATTAATTAGAATTATAATTTATATTTAGGCTAACATGTTAAGAGTTGCAGGTTAGAAAATAAAATAAAATTATTAATCATGACTTGATTGTAAATAAATTTTAGAAATTGAGGATTATAATATAATTTATATAGAAAATTACAATTATAAATCTAAAAAAATCAATTAAGTGCTTCATTTATGGATATATCTCATACTCGATAAAGTAATTATATAATGAAAATCCTTTTTTAAAATGTGTTTCGGAAGATACACTATAAAATCAAAGTTTATAGTTTTTAATAAAGTTATAGAGGAAGCTAAATGACTTTAAAATTTGTTAAAGGATACTCCATATTAGCCAAAACTAGTGTAAATAATTTATGTCAAATGCGACAATCAACCATTAATAAAAAAAACCCATAAAGTATGTATAATGGTAAGTCTAGACATATATGTTTTATACATAATACTATTAAACACGTGCTTTCTGATGAGATTGTTTTCATTGTAAAGTTAAATAAAAATATTGCAGAATTGAGAGGTTTTCAAGAGAGGTTTTATATAATTAATCAAAGAGGATATACTTAAAACATTTAAGATAAAATAATGTAGTAATTCTAACCCTACCTAATTGACTATAGATCACAAGATCTAGTTTAAAAGAGAAAACTAAATCATGTAATATTTTTAATAGTCTTACAAAATTATTATTTCATGTCTATTCCTACAATGAAAAAGGATGTTAGCTATTGTATGATAAAATGTGAGTTGTGCTTATATTGATTTTTATATCTTAGTATACCAAATGGAATATAATATAATATTTATAATGAAAGATCATCTATATAAGTAAGCAATATAGCTATTTTTTTAAGAATTTATAAAAAGTTTAAATTATTTGAAACACCTATGAGTTCAAGAGTTGTTTAAGATCAAAATGAAAGCAACCACAAAAACTAGTGGAATTATCTAAGTAAAGAACTATGTAAGTACTATTATCTTAATTTACATAAAAGGCTAAATAATTCAAGATATTATGTTTACTAATTAGTTGAGTACATTTGATAATATTTTATTAAAAAAAAGTTCAAAGCTAAAAATTATATATTTTGATGTAATAATCCCCCAACTCACTATCTCTTTATAAATCTTTGAGTATTTATATACTGGTTATATAATTTCCATTCATGTGAGGGATTGTTAAAAATATATTTAAAAACATGGTTAATGGACATATTTGATGCTAAGTTTAAAGTGGATTCCATTCATTTTTAGGGTTAAAAATTAATTGGAAATAATTCTTCAAGAAAAGTACTTTAACATACAATAATAACATTATTAAAATAAATTATGAATAAATAATAAATTAATTTAAAAGAGTTCTTTTGTGAAATCCAAAACTCTTTATTAGATATTTAAAGAATATAATATTTTCCTACAACTTATTCAAAATAAGCTGATAAAACACCAAAGCTTTAGAAATAAACTCTAAACTTAAACATACTCATCACACTTGTTTAGCTTAGCTAAGCATGTGCATAGGTCTCTAATATGAGGTTTTGGTTCTAGATTTTACTTAGATTTGTGTCCAGGTTTGAGTTTGTTAAAAAAATAATTTTTTTACATATAAAAAATTATATTTTATTAATTTACCCAGTCTATGAATAGTCAATCTAAATAATAATCTTTTACTTGAATAAGTTTATTTTTCAAGTTAAAAGTTTAGTTTTAAGGACAAATTATCATGTATTTTTTTATCTGATTACAACTAGTAATTTACAAAAGTAACAAGAATTAATTCTAGTAATTACTAAAATTAGTTTTGCATAAGTTTTTAATTTATTCCAAAAATTAGTATAAAAAAGGTTGAATGAGAGATATTTTGCATGCATTGTAGCAACTCATTCTTCTTTTTTTCGATGTTATTATCACATCTTTGTTGCCTCAATTTGTGCTCATTTCTTTCTTATTTTCTGATATGTTCTAGAGATTATATTATTGTACTTTAGAGATAGATTTTAATTCATATTTTCTTGATGAACCTCGTTTAGGAGTGTAATTTCAAAAGATTGTGTTGTTGGAATACTAGGAGGTTGATTGCAATCATTTTGTTTACACTAAAAGATGAGCTATAAATATAAATACTTAAGCACCGGCAACAACATATTTTTATTCAAATCAAATTATAAGTGTTTTAACAAATTACTAAACAATTTATTTAAATATACTGCTTCCTATATATGTATCTCCCTTAAATGTATGTTTATATAATTCACTTTTTTTTTTTTATAGTTTGTATGCATACTGCTTTGTTTAAAAAAAAAGATAACCTTCATTAGGACACCACATTACATTTCAGGGAACGATAGTGTACGTCTCATGAAATACTACAAACCATACTAAGAACACGTAAATTCTTAATTTTTAGCTTGTGCAATAGGCAGCCGATCTATGTGTGATGCCCCGCGGAATCCTTGGGGTGCGATGGACTAATCTCTAAGAACGCGTCGACCAATGCGTTTGCGAAATCGGGGTCGTTGATATGATATGGATACACCTTTACCTGTAATTTAAAACCCGCAATTTGTCAGAAAGTTCCATTTCATAAAAATCAATGAGCAGTTAATTAGATGATTAACGCGTGGATGATTATGTACAAGACTTGAGAACAGACAGGAGGTTGGAAAACTACGATCCGAGATTTCACGAGGAATACTGTTACCTGCCGATCCTCTGTAGTCTGTACAAGCCTCTGAAATTCATTTATTAGTGTAGAAGTAGCCTCTGGATCATAACATGGCTTCCCAGGCGCATCATAAGCCGAGACACCCTTTTGTGGCAGGCAAACACGGAACTTTGATGATGGTGACCTGTTGAGTTTATCAGCTATGAATTCAGCAAACTTCTTATTCTCATCCACTGTGGTCCGGACGATTGAATTCTGAAAGCGACAAAATATGAGGAAATTACATCGGTGCTTCGCACAGAACGGGGGCAAAGACGTTAAGCGAGTTTACTGGGGAGTAATAACCTGTGCATTGTGGATATGAATCTTTCTATGCTGGAATCTCAAAGGTATGGTATCCTTAGTTCCGAAGGACACCATGTCCAAGGCTCCTACTGTCAATACAAAAGGAACGTTCTTCTCTATGATAGCATCGAAGCGGGAACTATCGCAGGGCATAATGCCTCCAACCAAAAAATCTGCAACCTCTGTCGTGGTAATATCCAACACGCCCTGAGAAAAACCAGAAGGTGAAACATGTCATCGAGGATGAAACAATTCAGTTCTGCTTACAAGGATTCTATGTGGCCTTCGATCCTTCCAAACTCTTATTTAGCCTTTCAAGATTAGGAAATGCAATATCTCAAGTAGAACTTGAAACGCAACATTGAACTCAAATGAAATTATGAAGTAACATACCTGAATAAGACCCTCCCTAACTAGATTCTCCATTGCCCTGCCTCCTACCCCAGTTGCATGGAAAACCATGGTTTCATAGCCTTCTTTTGCCAATCTTTCTTTGACGGCATTTACACATGGAGTTGTAACTCCAAACATGGTTAAACCAACAGTAAACTTCTCATTATTGCTACATTCTTGTCTACAAATTGCAAGCCTTCCAACCACCATTCCGGCAAAAGCAGCTCCAGCATTTGATAATACAACCCTACTAACACCATTGATCCCACATATATCTACTATAGATGGAAACAGTATCATATCTGAGGTTCCAATGTAAGATTCAGTTCGACCACTAGCAACAGTAGATACAATGACCTTAGGCATTCCAAGTGGAAGGGACCTGAAAGCAGATGATATCAGAGATGTGCCTCCAGTGCCTCCAAGGCCAATTGCTCCAGCGAGGACCTGATCCTCCTGAGCTTTCTTCAAGAAATATTCAAGTGCTTTACTCATTGTTGCAACAGCTTTGCCTCTTTCATCTGTAAGAATCCTTGGGGATTTCTCAATGGAACCAAAATAGCAAGCTAGAACATCCTTTCTTGGCACAAAGATAAAATCTGCTAAATCCTTGGTCTCCTTCTCACCACAACTGACATCAACAACCACTACTTCTACCTGTCGTTTTCATAAAAAAAATCTGATCATATACAAGGGCAGCTCCAAATTGAACTACAACTTGAAAACATACAAGGTAACTTGTTAAAGTTTTCTTTATGGAAATTACTAATTGAAGCAGCTATGTAGACTACATGACCTTGCGGTTCCAATTTAGAAGATAAAATTAATGATTCTGTCAAAGTTGTTCCATGATTCTCATCGAGAGAAATTGAGTACATTTTCAAAAGAAACAAAAAAATGGTTCAAATTCTTTGAAAAGACAACATGAAGGATAAACTAACAGTTCATATTGATAGCACTATAAAAATCTACATAGTGAGACTGGATGCTATTGACTTCAACTTTAGAATCCATTTTTTATGACCTCTGCATGACTTCGAGAACAGTTTAACTAAAGTTTCAGTAGAATGTACATTTCTAGTTTCAAATTAAATAAACTCAGAAAATTATTCGATTTTTCTTGCAAAGAAGGTACCTTGAAGGAAGAGATGTCAGTGAAGGAGTTAATATTGGACCGGACAGATTCAGAAAGAAACTTGAGCTCATCAAGCTTTGTATCAGCCGTTCCAATGCAGAAAACTCTTGGAGTTTTACATAAATTATCCATGTTTTTGGTCCAATCTTTGCAGAGTGGTTCTGGATTTAGTAACCTGATGTTGTCAATTGAAAGGTTGGTTCTGATTGCAGTTCATGACACTGCGGGGAGTGTTATATTTAACAACTCGTGGCTGGCAGACTGATGCTCCTCAACCATCCGTAGCCGAAATCACTTCACTGTTTAATCGTTGACGTTCCAGAACAATGTTCATAGGAAGTCACTTCACTGTTTTATCGTTGATATTTTAGAACAACGTATGGAAAAAGACAATCTGAGTAAGAGTATTTGATGTTTAAGAAGGATTTAGTATACTATTTTAACAACCTTTTTTTCGTCCTTCCTTTTAACATAGGATATTCTGGGATCAACATCCATTGATTAAGAAATTCTTACTACGAGGCCAAGCCTACACATGTTTGAAGAGTTTTCTGCATTGGACGGCTGATTAAAAGAATTCGATCAAAAACTGTAAGAAAATAATACTATTTAAATGGCTGTTGTTGTTGCATCACGTCGTGTATGCTTCTCTAAATTGAAGTAGACAAAGAATTCGATTAAAGAATCGAAGAAATAATAAGGTTTGCATGTTGGCTTCTAGCAGTGACAGCAAATTTTCGTAATGAATTCAACGAAGTTCCCTAATTATACTCGAATAAACCTTGTGTATAATTTTATCAGATAAAATGGAAGTTATGAGTTTTGAACTCATAACTGCTTGATTAACCTAGTTTATATATCACGTTAAAAAGTTATTTCAATTCAAAAATATAAACTTTTAAGTAAATAATCAAAATATAATTTATATTATTTTTTCCATTAACGAATCCAATGCATGGCAATTTGCCAAAATATTAACTACCAATCTGGTGACCGTTAGTGAGAAATCCCAGAATCAGTATCTTGAATGTCTCTCTATCTTTTTTCTTCTTTTTTCAATTTTCGATACTCTCTTAAAAGAGCAGACATTTATTCTGTATCTCTGATTCCACTGTGACTTTTAAGAAATCCCCGCAAAATGACTGTTGAAAGAGGATTGACACACAACAAGCACCATTATGAGCACAGAATTAAGAGGGAGAGAAGAAAAGAATGGCCTGGTCAAATGGTCTGGGCCTTTGCTTCTGAACAAAATAAAATAGCTAGCCAAAGAAAATTGCTAGTTTTTAAACATTTCGCATTTCATTTCAGCATATGCATGTTTTTAAGAAGTACAGCAACTGATGCAATTGTAGAAGACATGTACATGGTGAAAAAACAGAAAGGAAGGTTTTAAACTTTACATCAGGATATACCTATTTCATCACATTCTCAAGGTTGAGACAGAAACAGTAACGCAGAAGGAAATAAAACGGAGCAACGCTAGACATCCCACCTTGGCATTCATTTGATGGAAATGGCTTGTTCAACAGGCAGTCTCTCCATGCTTGATGCACCATAGGATCCACGAACTCCCTTGGTTCTCTTCGGTGTGAATTGTACCTCTCTGGGTCCGGATATGGGGCCTGCAAAGCCATTAAGAGATCCGTTATTAACTCTAAGCCGATAAGTCCATGTTTGGGCACGTCAAACTGAAAATGGCAGAAGCTAAACTCTTTTTAGAAAAACAGCACTGAATAAAATCTTGGAGACTTTGAATGATGAAGATAACCACAAGAAAAAAATCAATGCAAAAAATTCTGAACAAGCCTGAGCAAGAAAAGGAAGCCAACAGTCTGCAATAGCTTGCACACGAAATACACTTTCATCTAATGAGACAGCTGTTTTTGCATCAACAAACCCAAATGTAGTAAGCCCCGTAAGAGCAACAATGATATTAGCACCAACTTTTGCCACGTCCCTGGCTTCATTTTCATTAAAAGCATATGGGGTTGTCAAGAGACCCTTTTTATGTGCCTTCTCAATCATCTGAAGCTCCAATCTGACCATTTTGAAGGGAACAAAATATAGCCATTGGATTCAATAGATAGCCCAATAAGAGAAGAATGTGGACATAGTATGAGAATTTTTTTCCCAGATGACATAGTTTGGTCATGCCCTCCCGTTCCCGTCTCTTCCAGATTTTGTCTAAAATGACCATCGAACAGCCCAACAGTTGGAAAATTTTGCACCCCAAAGAACCCAGTTGATTACACCTGCTTTAAGAAGTAATCCGTTCGGCGAAAAGGATCTGTTCCACACACTCCTGCAAGAACCGGTACCTGCTTGACAACCTATATCCCTTCAGTTAGCTTTAGAGTTGGCAATATTCCAATAAACTCGAACAAGAACAAAATCATAAAAACAGTGCATAGAGACTTAGATGACTGCTAAAACAGGGGACAATTTACAAAGAAAACAGGAGTTGCTCCACTTTCAGTGCAGAGAGGTCAGATATATTAAATGTTCTGCAGTCCACCTTAATTTGTAAAGACAGATATAGTAGTAACTTCAATGGCCAGACGTCCAGTATGTAAAACTGGAGATTCTCTATATAAACTTAATCTCTAGTATGTTTCTGCTCATTCTGACACCATTTATAAACAGAAAATCCACGTTCGATGATATATGTACGTGAAATAAAGCAGAGACTGTTTGTCCCCATGGCACCTAAAAACTTGATTTCCCAAGTGCCTTCTTCTACGAGTTCTAAGTAGCCACCGGCTATTCTCTACAGAAACAATGGTAGTGAACAAAGGGGGCACAACTAAGGGGTCAGTGGGGGAGCCATGTGCTGGGAAAACTCGGAATAACCGAATACCAATTTACCCAGATCAATGCAGTGGAATACAATTCACAATTCACAAGTTCCAATTCTTTTCCTTTTTGTGCAGTAAAACAGAATCAAACAATGATCAAATATAATGCAAATAATTATAAAATCAACACCAAGATTTTTAACGTGGAAAACCCGATGCGGGAAAAACCACGAGACCGTAGTCCACCTAAAAACTTCCACTATTAACAAATCACAATAATTCTTTCTCATATTCAACTAAGGGATACAACATATATATCATCAAGAACAACTTATTCTCGGATTACAACAAGATTAAAGGAGAATTATTTAAGAAAAACTCACAAAACTGACAGCTCTGTTTTCTATCAAAACAGCCAGCTTTCACACCACCAATCTTCGATTCAACTGTCCAGAATGAAGATCAACGTGTCTAGAAGCTGCTGTCAAAATCTTAGCACGATCCAACGGTGAACGAGCTAGAAATCGAAGGAAGAACGCAGGCTGCTCTGCTGCCTCTTCTTCTCCTTTTCTCTTTTAATTTTCTTCTCCTCTCTTCTATTTTCTAATCTGCCACTATAGTACTCGAACTTTAAATTTTAAAGGGTCAGCTGCCTCTTTTCTCAATAAATATGGTGGTCCCACCATCACATGGTGCGGGACTGATTAATACTCAAAAGTGCATTTTTATCATGGTTTTAT